>CM022481.1:23734602-23757491 GCA_011952105.1 Coreoperca whiteheadi | reverse complement strand
TTTCTGGCACTTTGAGCACCACAAGCCGAGTGCCATTACATTCACAAAATGCGGTGAGGTGTGCTGTAGGGGTGACAGAGGAGTTCAAGGTGGAGGTGGGTCTGCATCAAGGATCGGCTCTGAGCCCCTTCTTGTTTGCTCTGGTGATGGACAGGCTGACAGATGAGGTTAGACAGGAATCTCCATGGACTATGATGTTTGCAGATGACATTGTGATTTGCAGTGAGAGCAGGGAGCAGGTGGAGAATCTAGAGAGATGGAGGTCTGCTCTGGAAAACAGAGGAATGAAGCTTAGCCGCAGTAAGACAGAATACATGTGTGTCAATGAGAGGGACCCAGGACAGCGAGCGGACAGTCCCCAGCTCACAACAAACCTGTGGATTATCTTGAGTAACCAGGTCATGATTTCTGGAAAGGGACATGTTGAGTTTTTCAAATGTATTCTTTTTGGCGCTTTGAGCACCACGAGCCCAGCGCCATATAGTCCCCATTATATATATAAAAAAAAAAAAAAGCAATGATATCTACGGCCCGATACCTCCAAATCTCGGCAACTCACATCTTAACGATCTAGATGGATGAAGAGCACTACAGGTAAGAGGAGAAATACGCATTTTTGATTTTGGGGGTGAACTGTCCCTTTAAGCACGTTGCAGTTATGCCACATTGACCAGCAGAGGGCGACATGGTGCCTCAGTGTTTGGTTCTGGAGCCTGACAGACAAGGGGTTACGGTTCCGTTTTTGCTTCCTTCTGTGGTGCGTCTGCATGTTCTCACCGTTCTCTTTTGTTTCGTCCAGTCAGGTGGGTTGGAATTTAATCAAAATGATCTTTCTATGAGCAGTGAATGAGTGCTTGCCTGTGGAACATAAGAAGGTGGGTCCCTTCACCCTCTTCATTTCAGCCATCGGCTGCCGGCACAGGCCCCAGCACATTTATTGAGATATAAAATATAATCAAAAAATTAAAAAAAAAAAAACCTCACTCCTTCCACCCAGACTTTCTAAAGCAAATACAGTCAGTCATGTTCTGAGTATTAATGATCAATATTATTGACTTAAACATGATGTGATTTGTCTTTTAGTCATTTCAAAAGGTTACCTATGTGTCCGGGATTGACACAGAAATGTATATACACTCAATTGCCAGTTTATTAGGTACACCTAGGTGAAACTAATGCAGTCTAATTCACCCGTCCTGCAATAAATCCTGACTTCATGAAAGGTTATAATGTTCAGTTTGTGTTGAAACTGTTTTAGAGGGGAGTTGACTCAACTGATGATCATTTTGGAGGCGGCAGTCTGTTGAAATGTATTGCGTTATACAGAGAGGTGATTCTGTTATTTAGCCTACCCTTATTGATATAATTGGGGTGGACAAAATAATGGAAACACTTGTCATACAGTAGAATAAACATATATATAATCTAAACCTTCGTGAAGGGAGGATTTATTGCTGGACTGTTTTATTAGATAGATGTACCTAATAAACCGGCACCCGGGTGTAAATGTGTATTATTTAGATGAATAGTTGAGCTAAGTACCAGTGCATGGTGGGACAGGCCTTTTCTTTGTAGAGGTATAAGTAGCCGACAATGAACGAAGGATCATATCAAAACTTTGTGACACATTTTGGGGTTAAAGTCTGGACTGTTTATGTTCAGCTGCAGAGTCGGCAGAGGCCTCAGGCTCCCTGAATCCACCGGACGTCCTCGTGTCAACTTTAAAGTCCAGCTGTCAATTGTTAATCAGCCCTCAGAGACTAAACGCCAAATCAAAGAAGGACTCCAGAAAAGGACAGCTGTGCCATTGAAAACCAGAGGTAATTTCCAATGCATGTCCACAATTCATTTAATTCGCCCCATCAGAGCTGAGCGCTTCCCCCGGGACCCTGTTGCTTTCTCTCTACACTCCCCCTTACCCCGCCCCACCCTCCCTTCCATTCAGAATGTTCCCCTATTCCCCACCCCCACTGACAGGGTATTGTGTTTGGGCAGCATGACAGCATCACGTGTGAATGTTTGTTAGGAAATACGATGGCCAGAGCACAAAAGCATCATAAGTATGTATCTTGAATTACTGGGCGAAAATGTAAGCAAAACAGTGGCCCGGCCTCCTGCAGCATCACAACGTGCTTGGACCTGTTCTGTTCTGAGTGGGAGGCCATGTGCTCACTGACCAACTGACTCCTCATCTAAAGCCCTGCGCTCTCCGGTCACCCTGAAACAACATCCATAAGAGCCATCCTGCCGTCTTTATTCTGAAAATGATGTTCATTTATTGATACATCAAGGTGTTTTTGAGCGTGCGATCATTTCTGTGTCTCCTTTGTACTTTTATTTATGGTGATGATTTTACAAGGGAAATCATTTATGGCGCAATAGGTCAACAACATAACAGCGTTGTCTTGTTCTTCCTCATTTAGCATTCATAAATACCATTATTAGAAAAAAACAATGCCACAACTTCCTGACTTTTATGGACATCAGCAGTAACAAATTATAGCATTAAAAGTAAAAAGTAAGTACTAATACATATATTATATATCATACTCATACTATTAAATATGGTATTTTGTATTATTTGCTTGAGACACTACTGCAGTATTAGTTTAAGTGCAACCCTGCTCGTGGGTACTGTATGTATGTATGTATACTGCTTGCCTTGTAATTTGGAGTTTAATTGCTCTTGTAAAGTTTCCATTTTTATTTCTATTCAAATTCCTATTTCACACACTTCTAATTATTTTATTTTTTGTAAATTTTCTCTGTTTGTCTGTACTTTTCTTTGTCCCTGTGCTGCTGCAAGAGCACAAGGATCTCCCCTCTGGGCATCAATAAAGGCTCATCTTATCTTATCTTAACAAGGTAGCAAAGACGAGCGGTGCCTCGGTCTACAGGACACCTTGAATGTGGCCAAAAAACAGAGCAGCCCGTTCACACGCGAGAGAGATAAGTAGGCAGATACAATAGAAATTAATTCAGCGTGTTTAAGTGCAGCTGTCTGGTCACCACTGAGCAGGTGCCAACCCTCCCCCTCCAGCCCCCCTCTTCATCCATTTCTTCTATTGCAGCTATTCTTCATCTGACTAGCTGTCAGCAGCTCTGTAATAAATCCCTGTAGTAGGTAAGCCCCGTTTGCTGTATGAATTAGGTTCTAACTGAGCGTATTTACTGCGATGGTGGACAGAAAATGTCCCTCCTCTTTCACTTTCTGTAATCCCTCCACCAATTATTTAGTCACTTTATCCCCCCCATCTCCATCCAGAGATAGACTTTACTATCAGGCAAAAGCGACGCCTGCCTGGGGGCCCCCTACAGACATGGACCCCCAAAAGCATACACTTAAAACAACGATTTACAAGAAGCTTTATGTGCACCTGCAAGAGACAATTTAAGGAGGGTTAATGAGGCAGTCGATGGTAGACATTCTCATAAAAATGTCTGCAACAACTAATAAATTCTACACCTTTATTATATGAGAAGGCAAAGAAAGAAGAAGAAAAAGATCAGAGTCACATCTTTTTTTTCTCCACAGTTGATTGAGTTGCTTAAGAACAGCCTGCTCTTGGCACTCATGCTGCTACTTTATATATTCCTCCTTTCTCCTTCGTGATAGTGACAAAATGGTTTTACACTGAACCCAACGTCGTTCTTTTCTCATGTCGACTATGAGACAGAACACAGAGGCAGGACTTTTAACAGCCGCATGCAGGTGCAGTCAGTGTGTCATGTCATTGAAATGAGCCAGTAAGCAATGGTTTCATGATCTGTAGGTCAAAAGAGATCTACGGGGTCTGTTTTTAACACTTTTGTACACATTTTTAGACATCTAGGTTGTTGTTTCAACAGCATTTAAATGCTTTTCAATGCAGGGCCATAGCTAACAATATTTTCAGCATTTGTTCTGGGGAGTTTTATGACCAATGAAGGAGTTTACACTCTAAACATAAATGACAGGTGAAGGAGTTTAAGTTAGGTTTGTGATGGGGCAATCGCTGTTGCAACCTCTTGTAACCCCTTGTGTTTCAGTGTGTCCTAAGTACACAATGAAATAAAGTCAGTGCTGTTGAAACAATGGTTGTGTCATAGACATTTAAAAGACGTTTTAATCAAGACGTCTTTTGACCTGCAAAACATAATCATCACAGGAGAGGAGGGTAAACGTTTGCATCTATAGTAGTCCATCACTGAACAAAAGCGTTGTCTGTTTACAGCTTCAAGTGTCTCCAGTGCAAGGTCCCTTCATTATGATGCTTGAATTCACTCCATATTTCTTTACGTGCAGATGAAATACCAGAGCGGTGGGAAGAAATGCACCAAAAAAAAAAATCTAGAACGCCATAACATGCATTTGAAAATGTTGCACAGACACTTTGAAAATGAAACGATTTAGCAGCTAAAAGCCTGCAAACACATGGTGCTTTAAGGGAAAATAAAGGGTGATGTTGAGGCCCCTAACTTTGCCTCAGGCCTCCAGTCCACCCCAGTCCTCATCCCTCCACCCTTTCAGGGCTTTTTTTACCTTCATCTTAGCCCTCCTCCCTGTTTTGTTTGAGTTGCCTGCACTCCCCTCTCCTCCCTTCAACATCCTTTCTCCATCCATTGTCCCCTTCTTCACTTTCGTTTTTTTTTGGCCCTCAATAGCATATCCTGCATCGCTCCACCTTTTTGCCACCTTGCCCTCTCTCCCTGCATATCTTTGCCTTTTCTTCTTACACGACACCCCCTCACCACCCTTTCCCTCCCCCTCCGCCGCCGGTGGCGTCCGTACAGCGACCCGGGCACAGACTCTCTTGTTGTGTCAGTCACTTTCCCAGCGAACAGACGGCAGCAACAGCAGCAACAGCAGGAGGAGCGGAGACGGTAATCCCCACCCACCCACAAAGTCCACCCCACCCCTTTCCAAAACCCAGAAACCGGTGGCAGGAGGGGAACAAAAGCTCGCGGGACACCTGTGCTGCTCTTATTCCATTTTGGGCTTTAGGAAACATGATTTAAGATCTATATTCACACCCACATTGTGGATGAGGATGAGGATGATGCTGGTGGGAAGCACTGATGATTAAGACGGGGATGTAGACGCGGAAACGAGCGGCCAAATTTGCCTGGATTGACGGAGACGGAGCGGTCGGCGGCGCCACCAGCAGCAGCATCAGTCGGTCGGCTGGTGGAGATGCGTTGTGAAGGCGGAGGGATGGTGGTGGTGATGATGATGATGATGATGATGATGATGATGATGATATAGCAGGTGCTGCAGGGTCGTGCCGCATTGCCTGGCCGCCGCGAGCGACGCCGGGGAGACAGTGATGCTGTCGTCGTCATTGTGCCACAGAAAGAGAGAGAAAGAGAGGAGCGGCTTTGACATGGAGTGAAGCGGCTGCTCGTCGGCTCTGAGCTCAGGCCGCCCGGATCAGCAGGTTGGATGTACCGTCTGAGGTCTGGAGGGCCTGAGTCATGATCTACATGGTGGGGAAATTACAACAACGTTGAATTCTTCAAGGTGGAATTGGAATGTTTCTGTGCGTAAAAGTGAGTATAGCCCATATGTTGATAATGCATCATAGCATCATCATAGCAGCAGCGTCTGTGCCAGTTCAGGGTGGATTACGTCTACAGAGCAGCAGGCCTCCATCTGAACTCAGCTTCTGACCAGGAAACCATAAAGAAAACCATTTAATATACTTAACCCTGTTGCTGGAGCTAACAATTGATTCTGCCGTTTCACTGGAAGCTGGTGCGGTGTGGTCCCGCGTGGAGGGACAGCTGTTGCGAAAGATGACTCACTTACAGGCTGGCCTCTCTCCAGAGACCCTGGAGAAGGCCAAGGTGGAGCTGAAAGAAAACCCGGAGACTTTACACCAGGACATCCAGGAGGTCCGGGACATGATCATCACCCGGCCGGACATCGGTTTCCTCAGGACAGACGACGCGTTTATCCTCAGATTCCTCCGGGCGAGGAAATTCAACCACTTCGAGGCGTTTCGGCTGCTGGCACAGTATTTTGAGTACCGACAGCAGAACCTGGACATGTTCAAGAACCTGAAAGCCACGGACCCGGGCATCAAGCAGGCCCTGAAGGACGGTTTCCCCGGCGTGCTCTCCAATCTGGACAGATATGGCAGGAAAATACTGGTCCTCTTCGCAGCCAACTGGGACCAGAGCAGGTAATAAAGAGGCAGAGGGTTGGGGCTGGGGGGGTGATGGGGCTGTGTAGTCTGTGTTTAGGTTATTTGATCACACATACAAAGAGAAACAGGACACATAAAGGATGGAGGAGAGTTCTTTTAAAATCCATAACAATGAAGTGGAGTCTGGTGTGTGGAGCTGTCCATTCAGCACCACACAATCATGGTTTATCAGAAAACTACAGGAAACCAACTCATCTTTCTTCTTTAATCGGTTGTAGAAAAAATAACCTACATTTACAAACGTAAGTGGACACCCGAACATAGCATCCTAATCTGCTGGTGTAACAGCCCCTACTCTGCCTCTGCTGCTTTCAGGCTTTCCACCAGATTGTTGAACCTGGCTACAGGGATCTGATCCCATTCTGCCACAAAAGCATTAGTGAGGTCCAACACGGATGTTGGGGGATAAGGTCTGGCTCCAGTTTAGTTCCAGTTCCAGTTCACCCCAAAGGTGTTGAATGAGGTCAGGGCTCTGTGCAGGCCGGTCAAGTTCTTCACCACCAAACTGGGAAAAGTCAAGGAAATGTTATTTATATAGCCCAAAATCACAAATCACAAAATTTGCCTCAACTGGCGTTACAGTCTAAATTAGAATTAGAATGATTCTTTATTGTCGCATACACAGGCATAGACAGTACAATGTCTAGTGAAATTTGATCTCTGCATTTAACCCATCCTAAGTATCAAGGGCACTGACAGGAGAATTAAGCTAATATAATGTTTTGATGGTGGGGGGGAAACCGGAGCACCCGGAGGAAACCCGAGGAGAACATGCAAACGCCAGGCCCAGGGTGTCTAAACAACATACGACACCCTCTACCCTTAGATCATGCGATAGATGTTGAATGTACAAAGTCGTCTAACTGAACAATAGTACAGCGACACTATGGACAAACAGAATGAAATGTTAAAACCATGTCTTTTATGGACGATGAAAAACAGCCCCAGGCCAGAAGTGTGTGGGCAGGTTACAGCGTGTCCACACACTTCTGGCTGAACCTGCTGCATTTAGCTTATCATTTCAATAAAAGTAAACAAGTATTAGCACTAAGATGTCCTTAGGTTTGACTAATTTCCATTGTTTTGAGTAGTTGAAACAAGTGTTTCCCAACATTTTTACCTCATAACCCTTGAAAATGAAGCATTGTCCACATGTTGCATATGTCAAAGACTTGTAAGTAGTTCCTCCAAAGGATGATGTTCCCCCTTATAATTGTTTTATTTTAAAACTTTTTAGAGGCCAGTTTAAAAGTATCCAGATTCACACAAAAAAACAAGCACACATTGGAGAAAAGTCAGAAAAAAATACATTCATTTATGTAGCAGGAGTGTTTTCTGTCTTCTCTCCTACCCTGTAAATCATCTCCAGAGCCCTCCCATTTATCCTGTGACCCCCTGGTGGGGTCCCGACCGCCAGGTTGGGAACCAACGATTTAAACTACAAACTGTTGATGTTGACGTCATTGTTGACGGGGGGGAATAAAATGTCTGCAAAAGTACCTGGTAATTCCCGCTGTTACTTAAGTTCTTAAGACTCATAACTTTGAGTTGTGAGTTCACAAGCTTGTCATTTAAAATCACGTCTTCACATGACATTTCATCAGCTATTTACTAAACCGATCGAATTAGGGGTACATGTACGGACCTGTTCAACTGGACACACAGGATGAACCATCGGGCCGCTGTTCATTCAGATTCAGATTCGGCCCACGCTGATGCCCTTCTCCCTCATAAGTGACTGTAGAGTCTGCAGTGACTGGGTCAGGGTTAGTACCTTATAGTATACGGTTAAAGGTTAAAGGTTAAAGGGCCAGGACATGATTTCATTAGGCTTTAATAAGGGATCAGGGCTGGTCAGTGTTTTCGTGTAACCAGAGTTTATAGAGATGTGACCTTTTCTCACCTCATAATTCAATTCAGAAACATGAGATTATCCAAATAAAGTGTTATTGGGCCTGATTATAGTGCTTAATTGATTTGACTGTATATCTGATTTTTTTTAAACGGGGCAAAAAAAAATTCCTCATAATAGAGCCATCTAGCTCTATCGTGATTCTTCTAGAAAATGTAGACTAACACAAACTACAGTAGACTCCACTCCGTACAACAAAATCATCATGCAATAGGGAACAATGTGCCACGAGGTGCAGAGGGTCTGCAAGTTTGAATTGCAGTCAACCATGAGATCATGTGAATTGTTTTGATGCGGTTCTCCTCTCTGAACACGAATGTGTCGGTCAAAATTATTCAGTTGCTTCATGTCGTGCTTGTCATCGTGCTTCTCCTATTCGAGTGTGCAAGACATGGCCGCAGCAGACTCAGAGTTGTGTCTGTTAAGCTGCAAATTAAGAAAGAATTATTTAATATCTCTAGAGGGAGGCAAAAGGTCTCTTGATAAAGAGTCAGACGAGCATGAAGAGGGAGACAAGATAATGAGGGTAATAGCAAACGTGGGGGGGGGGGAAACATGACCGTTGAATAGGACAGCGAAGTATCCGAGGCATCAGCTGGATGGAAACCCACTGAGGCAGCAAACAGCAGGACTAGCAGCACCAGCCACCGCACGGTCACCGCTGAAAGCAATTATACAACAACATGCACCAAAAACATCCAGCAGATGCAGTTCAGCTGTTCCACAATCTTCTTGTGACACACTAACAATTGACTCTAAAGACCTCCTTATTAGTTCAAGAATAAATTACACTGAAAGGAAGGCTATCGGTGAGTTCTAAAGACACTGTGTCAGCCCTTGCAATGATGAGAAGAGTTTGTGATCCTTGTCTAGGGCTTCAGCTAATCATAATATTTTATAACGCATTCAACTTCCTTAATCGTTCAGTCCATGAAATGTCAAAAAAATGCTCGTCATAGTTTCTCTCAGCCCGACTTGGTGTCTCCGTAATGCTTGTTTTGTCCAACCCAAACTCCAAATATGGTCAATTTATAATTATATATATACGACAGAAAGAAAGCAGCCAGTGCACTCCTTTGAGAAGCTGTAGCCTTGGACATTTTCTCTTGAAAAGTGGCTGAAAGAATTAATCAAATAGTTGCTGATCTTTTTTATAGCTCAACCAATACTGGATTTTTGAGGCAAGAGTATGAAAAATACAATTACAATATATTGGCTGATACATTTTTAGACATAACCATAACTTAAACACACAATCTTGGTACATAAATGTATATATATATATATATATATACACATACATACATATATATATATACATACATATATATACATGTATATACATATATATATATATATATATGTATATACATTTATATTGTGTTTATTGTTACATGCTGAGCGGGACATTTTACAGTGAAAGAATAAACTTTTCAGCGCTCTCTGGTGGACAAACTATGTAATGGGGACACTATTGCGAAAATGACCTCAAATCAAGTTAGGCATCTCTGTGCTGCAATTTCTTGGTACGTATCGACATGCGCACACACCGATACGATATAGCGGCAATAATAATAGTTTTTGTGTTTTGGTTTAAGTGTTTTCTCCAATTCTCTGGCAAATAAAAATCGTGTTGCATTTTTCCCAGATACACGTTTGTGGACATACTGCGGGCTATCCTGCTGTCGCTGGAATCTATGATAGAAGATCCGGAGCTCCAGGTCAACGGCTTCATCCTCATCATCGACTGGAGTAACTTCACCTTCAAGCAGGCGTCCAAACTGACTCCCAGCATGCTGCGCCTGGCTATCGAGGGGCTACAGGTAAGACTGTACGGCTGCCAGAAAGCTTTGTTGATGTTGTTGTGGTTGGGTGTGCAAAGTGTCGCACTTCCATCCTAAGACATCAGCGACACTGATCTTTCCCAAACTCTTACCAGGTCGTTTTAGTTGCCAGACCTCAACCATAAAGGTGGCAGTTTAAGAAACATGCAAATTAGTCATTTTTGGCATTTAGGAATAAGGATGTATTGGTGAAAGAGTTACCAGTTGGCATATAATAGACTAATGAACGTGCACTTTACACCTCACAATCATACCGGAGGCAAATAATGTGAAAGCAGACAAATATCTATGAGTTGCATTAGTGTTTTTTCTCATTCCTAAATTTACTGTACTAGAGCTGAACTGATTGGTTCGTTCTTCCTTAAAATGGAATCTTTTGATAATATCAAAATCATACAGTTTTGATAACCAAATTATTTTTGATTTTATTTTAATAATAATTATTTTATCAAAGACAAAATGTAAAACATTTGGTGGTTCCAGCTTCTCAAATCTGAGGATTTGCTGTCTTAATTGTAAATTTAATTGAAAATTCAAATATATTTGGGTTCTGGATCGTTGATCAACCAAAACAAGCGGTGAAGTCACTGAAGTCGCCACTTTGGCCTTTGTAAAACTTGTGACAATTTGTTTTTACAACCTTCTGACATTTTATTGACGGAAGAATTTGTAAACGATTTGAAAACACAATAGACAGATTGATTGACACTGACAACAAATGTTGATTGCACCTCTACACTAGCATCTAGAAACCCACAGTCTTGTCCCTCAACAAAGCAATTGAATGTTTCCCGCCAGAGGGAAATGCAAAATCTTACCTTACAGCGGCGGAACAGACCTCCAGCTCCTTTCCCATCATCCCCGCTGCAGTCAAGAATGTTCCACTTAAGAACAAGTCAAGCGCCGCGTTAAAGCCGTGAGCTTGTTTAAAGAGCAATGGGAGAGAATAATGACATTTCCATTTTGATTACACACTGCTTGATGGTTTTCTCATGGCTCGTTTGGCAGATAGATGATGCAAAAAAAAAAAAAAGGGGGGGTTTGGTGGTTGTCAGTTTTGGTTTTCTTTAGTCCTCACTTCCTCTAATGAGAGTCGGTATTCCAGTTTCTCTCACGTGGCAGAGAGAAAACAGAGAAATGAGATGTGACAGTGCTCAACGGATTTGTGTCTGTGTGTTGGGGATTTTGCGTGGCATGAGAACGCATCGGTCCTCTCAGTCATCAGGACACCTTTAACGTCATTATCGAAATGAGTTACAGGAGAAAAGGCTCACAGGCAGAGTGGACAGCTGTGCTCTGGTGACCCGCCAAACCCGGGAGGAAATGTGTCGCCTGTTTTGTGTGTGTGTCTGGATGCGGGGTGGGGGTGGGGGGTTGTTGCTTTCCCAACATCCTTGTGAATCATCTGCCAATTTGTGTTGGGCTCCATTAGTCAAAGTGAAATCTAAGGGGAAGTGTTTCTAGAGGGAAGTGTTGAGCAAGGCGCAGCGAGGCCTAAAAGATTATCTGATGCGCTTGTGATGGATGCCAAACTGTCAAAGTTGCTTTCCTTGAATTTTACACTAAATGCGATTCTATATTTTTGTATTAAAGCTGACAAAATAAGAGAAAGAGATCTTATCCCCGAGGGTAAAAAATAAAAGTGATTATGATTATTTTTATAGAGTATTTTATCTTTAACTTTACATTTGAAATCATTTTGTCAAACAATTGCTAATTATGAATTGGACCTGCCTCAAACCTGTTTGCGGTCGTGCAGAAGGTTTAACAGCAAAGCTGGATGTCAAATCATATGAGTTATTTGGTGCCAAATAAAAAGTGTCCACAGCACTAGGTATCAAAAGCTGTCAAGTACCAAAAGCTATCATCGAGTGTCTGGTCCAGGGCCATAGCTGCCTCTGAGGACCTTTATTTCAGGGAATGTGGGCGTTTTAGCCACCTGTTGCAATATGTAACTTTCAATGAAGCCTTTTGTGGAAATCAGGTGTAGAAAAAGTCTTCCGATCTGGTCCCATTCAAATGTAGCCCAAAGTTTAAGAAGATCAGCAAAAGAAAATGCAAATGAGTGTCCATTATGTGAATATTAGGAGTTGGTTTCAACGAGATGAACAGCTGGCGGCTTTAATATTACAGTTGGCTGCCGTTGAACCACTGCCGAAGACGGGGGCGCCACAAGATGACGTAATCTAACAACAATGTCGACAACATGATGGAAACATGGCATTTATGGTTCGTGTTTTAATGTGAGGAAGGTCACAGTCGCCACATCGCTCCACACAGATCTGCCGCCATGTTTCGGCTCTTCAGCGGACCCTTAAGTCACGTGCTTCCCGTCATCATGATTTGTTTGCTGAAGCTGTTTCGGCTGCACTTTGTCACATGTTTGCGTCTACCGATACGAACCTTTCCACCTCAGCCAAGGGTAAAAAACATTTTCCGTTTCCACTCGGATTTAATTGTGCGCAAATTGTGCGTAAAGCACACACCAACTCAGATTTCAAAATTTAGGACTTGGCGTCAGTATCTGAGATCCTTAGTTGGAACAGAAGGAAACAGAACAGAGAAAACCGCCGCAGACCTAAAATCCTGGTCTGGCCATAATTTTGTTACTCATTTTACGATTCATCCTTGATTTGAATCAAACGTTGCCCGTTTTAACCTATTTCATTTATAGAAATGTTCTTGTACTGCTGCCTGTTATAAGGGGACTTTTAACAGATTCTATCCAAGTCACCCAGTCCTACTCAACCTTTTTAAAAGGTACTCTGTGGAGTTTGCCAGGACGGTTTTTAAAATTTTTTAAATCAGGTCTTGTTTACATCTCTGTTTGGTAGCTAGCAGTCTTCTTCCTCCTTGCACTGTATATGTGGCATGCACGATAAAACAAAACAGAGACCCACTCATGAAACATTGCTCCATAGCTACTAGTGGTCAAATACTCTGCAGGGTACCTTGAACATCCATCCATCAGTCCGTTATACATAACCAGTTATCCTCCCCATATAACAGTAACATGAAATTCTCAAATTCATCGATTAGAGGAGCTTATTGTATTGTGTTAAAGTGGTTACTCCAGAATATACTTTCTTGAACTAATTTCTCCTCTACCTACGCCCTACCAAGATTTACATAAATATCAGACTTCTACATAAGCAGAAAACCATGATACGTTTTCCACCTCATCCACTTTCTGTAAACATTAGTTTTCTGCCGTGTCAGCGGAGAGTTGAAGTGGCACGTTGGCAGCGGGAAAAACCTTTCCCCTTTTTTCAGGCTGACGGACCAACCGTAGACGCAAGCCAGTGCATCACCGTGCCGAGTCCATATATAACACATTTCCGACGGCTCTCCAGACACAGAATCGAGCCTGAATTATTGATGGCAGCTATTAGCTGAGCCCTGAGTCATTCCCAACTGTGCAGCTGCTCACACAAATGGCTGCTCGTCATTTGGTGCGGAAAACATTCGAAAGAAGCGTAATAGGGTTGATTTGATTTGATTTGATTTGACATATGAAATGCACAAAACAGATTACTAAAGTCATCAAGATTGTGGCGATAAATGCTAAGTTGTTTTTCCTCTGGCTGCAAAGATGGGTAAACTAATTTGAGGCTGGCAAATGATCTTTATTTTCCTTATTGTCACCAAATCACACAAAAAGACCAAAACCAATAATTAATTGATCCCAGTGCGTATTGTGTGTATATCTGATATAGTCTGATATATCTTCTTCCTCTGAGCCATAGAGCTGGATTGTCATCCAAAAACTATTATAAACACATTAGTGAGCCTCACTGTTGCACATGTTCCTTCATTACCACGAACACACACACACACACACACTGCAGTTTATTCGGACTCAGTCCCACATAATTAATACCCATTAGAGCACCAAATGTGTATTTATCCGCCTCTGAAAATAGTCCCCAACAAATCCACTAAAATACTACAGTGTCCAGGTGTTTTAGGAAATTCTGAATATTTTTTTGCTTGTTGTGAAGATTTACGTCTCCGGTAGGACCCAGTGGCCTCGGGGTCTGGGAAGTCAGAAAGTATTTCAAGACATTTTCATGGCAATAAGAAAAAATATGGACTAACGCCAGTCTCATCCTTTAACAATAGCAAGAATAATATGCGACGTTAGCTATATACATTACATTTGTTGCTTTACTTCTCCCTAAGTAACAACGATTATCCGTGTCATCCCTGTTGAATACACGAACATATAAAGAAATAAATAGCAAACACATTCAGCCTTTGCGTTTCACCCGCTGTACAGTACAGTATGTGAGAATAGTAGAGCTCACTGAGACACACACTGAGATCTAAATATTGTTACACAGCCGCTCTGAGTCACTTCAGTCTGAGCAGGTCTGGTTATGAATCTGAAAACCCGTAAGTGTTTAAGAGCAGCTGAGTCACGCTCGTCCGCAGGGCGGTCAAACAGAGTTTCTTCTGCACGAGGGTTTTGATAGTCTGATGGCGGCTGATTTACGCTGAACACATCACTCGGTTACCTTTTGTGTGCATCAGCAACTTTCCATCTGCTGCTGGTTGCTGTCCTCGTTTCTCTTTGTCTCCAGAGATTTCCCATAATCGCTCCCGGTGCTGGATTACCTGATGTCTATATGAGCTGACAGCAATGTGACAAATAACAATTATAGAAAAAAAAGTCCCCACAAACGTGCAAAACATCCCGTGATCTAGAAATACCTCTCTCAAAACGCTGCCAAAGGGGCAAGCATCATTGCTTGTTTATATTGGCCCAGAAAATGAAGTTCAACTACATTTTTTTATTTCAATTTAAGATCATCCAAGTTGTTTTTGACTTGCATAGTTTTAGTAGGATTGGTCTTAAAATAAGCCATGCCATCGTTCTCTTACTATATATTTGGGATTTTAGTGTGACAAACATGCGGTCACACTTGTTTCTTATCCGCTACGACAAGAGACTGGATGCGTAACAGCGACAAATCAGGACTAGTTACCTTGAAATGAGTTTATAATCTAATTCAATTTAAGCGTCCTGAATGAAGATAATATGACATTGTTGAAAGGTCATGTTTGCGATGTGAGATGTCGACATCCTTTTTGCTTTTTCTATTTATCTTCCAGTTTTGCCTGTACCGAGTCATCTGCTTGCCTCTCTCTTGTCTCGGCCTCCGTGTTAATGCAGCTCAACCCGCCTCAGTTGT
Source organism: Coreoperca whiteheadi (assembly GCA_011952105.1). NCBI lineage: Eukaryota > Metazoa > Chordata > Actinopteri > Centrarchiformes > Sinipercidae > Coreoperca > Coreoperca whiteheadi. Next base: position 23,742,352 of record CM022481.1, on the reverse strand, counting down.
GATTTTACTGTTTGTCATGGCAACCCTGACAATACAAATAGCATGTAGGCCACATGCCTTGGGATCCAGATTTTTTAGCACAGTGTGCTGTACCGATCACAGCAGAGGCAAGACTGTTCTGTTAGTCCGGATCCCTGCTGGCGGCCCCTAGAGGCTCCAGTGGTTATTACACCACCGAATATGCAACAGTTAATCTGGTTGTTGGTTTTGTTTTTGTTGTGTTTTTCTTAGGATTATTTTTTGCCTTGAAGTAAATAGTCAAGCGGCAGAACGAAAATATGGATGGATGGATGGAGAGAGAGAGAGAGAGAGAGAGAGAGAGAGAGAGAGAGAGAGACACAGAGAACAACATGCAGCAAAGGTCGCTGACCGGATTTGAACTGGGAACGTTGTGGTTTACGTGTTTAAGCGTTTAAGCGTCTGCCACTGTTAAAGAGAATAAACAACATGCTGACAGTTCTGCTCTTGGAGCCTCAACAGCTGTGATGCAAACATTTGACCTGAGAGCCGTGCCAGCAACGAAGGGCTTGTCAGCGTGATAGCATGAATGCATTCCGCAATTTTCATGACAATATGTCAATTAGATGAAGAGTTATCTTGTGCGCGTGGTGCTGGAGGACAGCTCTTGGGAATGGAAAGGGTTCATCCTCTGGGGAGTGTGAATGTTCTTGGCAAAATTCCATGGCCATCGGCTTGCTAAGTGTTGGTTAATCGATTCATCTAGATTTTGGCTTGATTGTGGAGCTAGAGGACAGCACGGGGCCGAAACCGAAACTCAGAACATTAGGATTCGTCCTTTGGGAACTGTGAGCCGCCAACGGCTGCAGCGAAGTTCGGTTTCATACCACAGCCGTCAGTCTCCGCCAGGACTTTAAGTCACAACGTGTAAAATGCCACGAGGTCACCACAGTTCATGACGGATCTTTTGACAGCAGCCATGTGGGGAATCGGATCGTGGCACTGCGCAAACTGCAGACGGCTGACCAAAACCTCTGACATGCCAGAAATCAGGCCGATAGTCCGAGAACCAGATAATTAATCAGGTTATCCGACCGCCCTCAAAAACTGCACGGCAACTGCACGCCTGTATCTGAAAATCGAATGGTCAGTGAGGGGACAAAACCGAGCTTTGTGTCCTTAAATTGACCCTCTTCGTAGTCTCGCTGTGCCACAGACTGTGTGGTCTGGAGTTTGTGGGCTCCTCTTAGATACAACACATACAGTATGTACAGAGCATGCTCCACTTCCCCGGTTGTGTGAAAAGCACTTTTGCACTCACATTTCTTTTGTGCGCTCATAAAAGAGATTATATTAAGGAGGTGAGACAGTGTGCAGGATGGGATACAAACCCATCCAGTCATAATCCTCCAGGATTACAATGTTACATAGGGATTAAAGTTTCAAGTCTGCACAACCTTCTTTTGGGTTGTTCTTTTCAAAACAAGTTGGGGAAAATGTTTTTACACGGCACTCAAAGTAATGTAAGAGAAGATGCTCTGTTAAAATAAATCAAGCTCTCAACATGAAAACATCGGGACTGCAGTTCAGGAGGAGTTCAAAAAACAACCTCGCCTCCAAAAAAACCCCTAAACATTTAACAATAATTACGTTGTCAACAGAATAAAAGGAAGAACATATGATGGTTTGAATCAAAAAGGCTTTGTTATTCCTTTTAGAAGACACATTTCTTGCTTTCATAGGTTTGGTTTTTTAATGACTACCACTGGATTAAACCGGACTGGATCTCACCGTCGAGTCGCCTTTATATTTTGCACCATAAGTATATTTTTTACAAGCTCAAAGTTCACGAAACTTGGTCAAGGCAGAAAGCACGTTGTACGGCAAGTTCATTTCATGCACAAAGGCGATTCAAAGTGCATTAAAAATGTAAGTGTAATTGAAAGAATAGAAACCTTTCTGCAATCTTTCAATCAAGAAAATATTTTTGCCACGTGAAATGGATGTCCAAGGTTTTGGCCACGTCTGCGGGGAAATGTTTTGTTTTCTTTTTCTTTTTTCGATTCATTTTAAATATTTTGTACACTTTTATGTCTGCGGTGTTTTTATTACTGTAAATATAACATGCTGGATGTGGACTTGAGCAGCCTCCTGTATCTTGTCTAGATGTCTTGTCTCATGAGGTCATCGATGCGAATCCCCTCGTTAAGGTGATCTGTCGCAGCCCGACAGCAGACCGTCTGACCTCAGGTCAGCTACCTGTCTCCCAGTAATGAACGAGTCGTGCTGGACCTCGGACAGTTAACCGACCGTAGCCCGTGGGCTCAACCAGGCAGCTTCATGCGTGTAACCTGCATTCAAAGCCTCCGGTTCCACTACGCCGTCCAAGTGTTAAATAAATAAGTAAGAGAGAAACAGAACTCACTGGTTCATCAAGGAATGTAGAAAGAGAACGTCAGCCACACGGCCATCTTCCTTTTAAAACTGTAATGGAACAAATAAGTCAATATGGATTTAAAAGAGCTTCTATATCGTATAGAAAGTGGAATGCAGACGGCCTTTTCACTCTCCTCTTCCTCTCCCTCTGGCTCCTCTGACCTCCCACCCTTTTCACTTTTGTTTTCTTTACCCTCCCCCCTCTCTCTTAACATCATCATCCTCCCCTTTCCCCTTATCTCTCCCCTCTCTCTCTCTCTCAGTTCAGTCAGTCCATCATTGTTCACCAGAGACAATATGAGCAGCTCCTTTCTTTTGGCGTCAGCTTCTCAAAAACTGCAGCTTGTGGTTCATCTTTTTGTTTAAAAAGGAACTGAATTATCCTACGGCATCACCAGTATTAAAAAACAACCTGTCATAACCAGTAATCAGTCATTCCTGTGGGAACAGAACACTGTGCAAAATGAAACGAAATAGTAACAGAAATCATCCAGACGCCTTTTAACAATCTCTCTCCTGCAGTTTCATTTATTTTTCTCTCGTTGAACCTTAAAGAAGCATCATCTTCTTCATCGGCGGACAGGTGCTTGATACAGTGTGCTGTCTTCGCACCCCCCCCCCCCCCCCTCCTCTTCCGTCTTCATCCACCCTCCCTGGCTCTCCTTCCCGCTACATCCCACCCTCGCCACGTTGCCACGGCAACATGTCGGCTATCTGCTCTGCCCTCTTCTCCAGATGGGCTCCCTTTTGTTGTCCGTCTCACTCCCTCTTCCTTCCGAGAGTCTCACGGGCGGCTGCTCGGTCGGTCAGCGAACGCACCACAAAATACTGTAAATGTGTTATGGCTTGTGTAAGCGTGTGATGTATAATTAACAGTGCAATGGCCCGGGCAATGCTTACAATTCACTATATACACGACAGTGTTGCAGAAAATACATACATACATACATACAGTATCCATTCTATCTTTCTTTAGTGCATCAAAATCTTGTGGGTGTTTGGGTTGTTGTTGCTTTTAGTTTTTCTAGCATCCACCATGAGGTTGATATTTTTGGCTTTTAATTAAATGTGGGCTGCTAATTTTGCGCAGACATTCGCGTTCTCTTCAGGAGGAATTGTATTCGCCTTGGTGATCACCTGGCGTTTTTCGTCTGGCGTTTTTCCCCCTTATCCAGTGAAACGTCTCAACATCAACTTGAGTGGCACAATACGTTTTGTCCAGATATTCCTGGTTGCCAGAAGGTGAATCCAACTGACTTTGCAGATCCTCTGACTTTTCCTCTAGCGCCACCATCAGTTCAAAACTTGAATTTTTCTAATACCTTTGTAATATCACCACATTCCTAATGATAAACTAATAATATTCCCGTCAGCTGTACCTTTTGTTTAGCGCCAATTAGCAAATGTTAGCATGCTAACACACTAAACTGTTACCTTGTGTTGTTATAATTGCCTCCATTGTCTTCCTCATGTGTAAGTCGCTTTAGATAAAGGCGTCTACGAAAAGACTAAATGACTAAATGTAAATGTAAAATGTAAACATCATACCTGCTACAAATCAGCATTGGCATTGTGAGCCTGTTAGCATGCTGAGGTAAGCGTTCAGCTAACGTTTGTATAGGTTCGCACGGATTTGTCCTTGTGGATTTTTGAGAAAATATAAAACAGTGAGCATTTCTAAAATACACGGCAGTAATTTATTATTCATTTGCCATTGAAAAGGGGGGCATTCGTCCCCTTATGGAGCCTAAATATCCACAGATATTTAGACCACATTAACATATACAGTAGCACAGTTCCAGTCGGTGAACTCTCTGTGGATTTACTCTGAATTAGCATTGTTACGTAACATACAGACTGCTCCAGAATAATTGTGCCAAGAATGTGTGCAGAAAACACATGAAAGAGATTCTGACCCACTGTGTCTTCTCGGGCGGCAGCTTGTGTGTAAAAGCACGTTTTAATCCTTTAGAGGTAATCACCTGGAAAATATCACCTCACTTAATTCAAATCTACTGAATTATAATCCTCCTCCTTCTCATCATTAGCATGTATAATAAATGATAAAAGGTTTTAAAGCACCCCGTACCTTGGCTTTTTATCTCAAGCAGTATAATTAAGACAGCATTATAGGCTTTAAAATGAGGAAATCAGCTAACAGGAAATGGGTTTACTGTTACTACTATTACTATTCATAGCAAGTCTGCTTCTTCGTTCTTCCATCAGATTTCCTCCCAGTTTACCTGCTGCTAATGTCAATCACAGTGATGGCGACACATCAACAGTCAGAGGTCGAGTCTGTAAAGAGGAAATGGAGCGGGTTTGGTGTGAATAAACAGGCTGTTGGCCAGGTTTGTTTTTTAACAAACACTTCAGTATTGATTCAAACGGTTTCCCTTCTGCCTTTTATCTCTTAACTGCAGCTGGAAGAAGGTTTGACTGATACGAGGTTTTGAAGCCGGTTTCAAAACAAGCTGCCAACGGCTGATATTCTCTGCCAGTATTCAGGATCTGCTCATTCTGTTTAGTCTGTTTGTTTGTTGACCGTGTGTCTTCAACCGGAATACAGCAGCACTGGGCGTTTGTTCAAACACTTCTCGAGACCTTGTTCAAGACCTCTCCTGGTTGTGCAAGCCAAGACTCCCAAGAAGCAAAGGACGGAGGTACATGACGTTGTTGTGGTGCCGCAAAAAAGGACCCTGTGGTCGGTGGTTGGGTGTACGGAGTGTCTGGCTTTGACACCAGAGGCTGCCGTTTGCAAAACTTAAAGGCATTTCAAGAAATATGTCACTGCATATGGCCAAGAACAGCAACTAAATTTCCCAAAAACCACACGTCTTTTTCTGTTTGTGTACGCATTAAACAAACAAGATATAATGTGGATGTATCCAGTTTAAGCTAAGCTATGCTAAGCCTCCTGGCTCTAGCTTAATATTAAGCGCACAGACACGCTCGATATCTAAATATCTAACTCTCAGCCAGAAAGCGAATAAGAGTATTTTCCAAAGTGTCAAACTATTCCTTGAACGAAACATTAACCATAGAGGCGGCAGATCAGAAAATGCTCTTATGAATCTTGAATTTTTGTAACACTAATGCTTCCAAGGTTTGATCAGTGGTTTCTTAATGTTGCATGTTGGAGGCTTGAGGCAGCCAGTGAGCCAAAACTGGCTCTCCGGCCAAAATAAAATTGATCTCGGGATGAAAGCTGAAGCTTGCCGTTTCGTAGACAGCAGTTTCACCTTCTGCTGTCGATGCAACAATGCAAGTACGAGGCTCATGTGAATGCATGAATGCTCTCAGATTCATTCCCGAAAACCAACAGTTCAAATCCAGTTGGTTCATTAATTGAATGAAACGACATAAACAAACAAAACATATTGCAAACCTATACTGTAGGCCTGTATTTCAGCCTGCACCCATAAAACCCTGGCCCGCCAATGAACACAGCTTTCAAAACTGGCCCAACGTTAAACCTAATAAACCTTTTTCACAGAAGACATTTTGACTTAAATGGGCAGGAAAAGCACAAGTGGAATTAATAACACTAACGATGGCTCAGTTCCATTAAGTGTCCACGATGGTGTGACAGCACGCAAAATACCAGGACCACCGGTAAGTGGAATGCAGCCATGATTAATGTTATGAATTCCACCTGCGTTTTTCCTGATACCCCTAATTTAAGCTATCAAACTTACAAAAAGGGTCTAAATTCAATATTCAGAGACGTTTTTTTGACTCAGTCACGGCGAGCTGCGTGCAATTCTTCCGGCTCAGAAGCTTCGGGGATCGTGGCGCAGGCAGGATCGGCCGAATCAGTCCTCCGTCACTGCATATCCCTCCTCCCCTCGGTGTGTTTGGCAGGAAGACAAGATCTGCAGAGCTTAAGCCCACAATCTGGACGCTCGGGTCAACTGCACCAAACACACACACACACACACACACACACACACACACACACACACACACACACACACACACACACAAACACACACACACAAACACACAAACACACACACACACACACACACACACACACAAATGCAGACCCAGATTTCAACGTTGAGAAATCCTGCAATAAATGAAAAAAAAAAAAGGCTTTTCACCTATTCCTTCATAAACTTTGCACAGGTTTTTCAGATATTACCACTGTTAATTACCACTTAACTTACCATAAAGCACTGGAGTACAAAAGCATTTCCTGCAACATGTTGTAAAATGTTTTCAGTGTCCCCAGTCATTGCTCTTGTAATTCTCCAGAATGGGTGCTTTGCAAAGCAGACGTTTTGACTGGTCACGGCCGGAAAAAAGCACAAGTGTTACTAAGAATATTAGTAAAGGTTCTGTTTTTAGATCTCTCAGGAAGCAAGGCCAGTGGGCGAGCATGCACCAGAACTGACCGAATGCAGCCATCATTAATATTATTGCCTGAATGTGTACTGAATGTAAAAGTAGCTTTTGCTTGTGAAACATTTTTATCAATCAGAACAAGGATTCAGTAGTAACTGGAATCAATAGTGGGTACAGGAAATCATTAGACTAAATTATTGGACTAAATCCAAGCCTCTTTTTTTTCTTTTTCTTTTTTTATTCTTTTCTAGTATTTATGCCTTTTTGTAGTATGTTTGTTGTATGTATGCATGTTTGTTGGTGCATCAATCAAGCAACAGTCGTGGCTCGTGGTGTTTTCAGTCCAGCATGGTCCAGCAAGCCAAAGACAATATTCCCGGGCCCTAAAGTTCCTAATTAACTAGGATGTATCAGATACGATTCAAACCCAATAACTACAAGCCCAGAAAAGGAACGAATGGGATAACCGATTTGACTATAGAGACAAAGGGAATTGGTCTGATTGGTTAAAAGGTTTGGGAGCAAAGCCAGAGATGAAAATGTACTGACTGGAAATGGAGTAGCAGCAGCAGCAGCAGGAAGAGGAATGTTGAGTGAACAGACTGGATACAACTCTACAGAGAAGTAAGAGATGGGAGTACAGTCCAAAGGCTGAACTAATGCTGCATTAGTCCGTTGAATTTATTAGAGAAGCTGGTTTGTCTTTGACACTTTTGTGGATTTTCTGGCCAAAAGGGAAGCGTGGCTGAAAATTTCAACCCACGTTTTCTGTCACACACTGTAACATTCACTGTTGATTTACCCCCCCACTCCACCCCCCTTTTTTTTCCTTTAAAGTCCAGCATCAACTCCAGTCAGACGTCTTCTCAAAGAGGTGGCTCTTTTGTAAAGAACAAGCTGGCAGCAAAACAATGTCATCTCTCCAGGCTACACTTTATATCCTGAAAAGAAAAGCACTGGAATGGATGTCGTCTTTATTTGTTTTTTTCTGAACTCACCCCCCCCC
>CM022481.1:23651487-23734577 GCA_011952105.1 Coreoperca whiteheadi | reverse complement strand
AGAGTCTCTCTTTGTCGTGTTCTTTGTTTTTTTTTTTTTTCTGTTACCCCCCCCCCCCCCCCCCCCCCCTTTTTTTTTCTTTTTTTTTAACTGGAGGACACGTTTACTCATCCTTCGGTGGATGGGAAGTGACAGGAGCGGAGCAGAGAAGAGAGAGCTCATCAACCTGATGTGCTGTGGAAAGACCGAAAAAGCATGACGGAGAGAGAAGATGTATGACCACAGCCCCCGACACACGGAGTGGTAGACGATGTGTGTCAGATGTTGTAACATCAGCCGCTTTCTAGCGGAGTGCTGATCGAGAGTCTTCAGACGTTACTGCTTTTTTTCCCCCCAAAACCTGGGATTCAGTTTGCAGCATTTTAGGTCTTTCTTAATAATCACGCATCAGAGGGGAAAAAATAGGGATACCAAAAGTGTCATTTTTACAACTATACAGACTTAAATACTATGTTCTTTTGTTTCTTTTGAGCTTTTTTCAACACATTATGTATGATCTACTCACGGCTTCTAGGATTATTTTCATTATCAATTATTGTTTTGATAATTTTCTTTATGAATGAATCCAAAAAACAAGAAGCTGTTTTTACAACCAACAGTCCAAAAGCCAAAGATGTTCAATTCACACTGATATAAAACAGAGAAGAGCAGCCAATCCTCACATTTAAGGACACTAAAATATGAACGTTGATTAGCGGACCAAATCAGGTCAACACTAACTCTAACACACTTGGTCGACACCTGCGTAGGAGTAGGTATACGGCCGTATGAAAAAGTAGTGCACTCCTACACACAAAGAAATGCCACGTCACTCATGTAAGAATCGAAGATTAGAAATCTGCGTTTTGTTACCTGAAGACATTTGGATTCAGATACTGAATGCAGTTTTTATGGGAATATACCATCTTTCAGATTATTCTGATGGCAGAGCGTTTTGTTTGTAGAAAAATGAGACAATCCCAGTTCAAATTTGTGCAAAAAAGTGGTTTGTGGAGTCCGACCGATACTGGAATTTTGAGGCAGATTCAGATGCCAATGTTTGAGAGTTCCGAAATCCCAAAATGATGCATTGGCCAGTGTTCATTTTTTAACATAAACATAAAAAAAAACATTTTTTTTGGTGAAGGAACCTTTAAATTTGGTTTTAAAAGAATTGTGACAAACACTGAAAGGGAGATTTTAAAGTGTAAAGATGCTCTCTGGTGGACAAAATATGTAATGGAGACACTGTTTCTCAATTACCTCAAACTCGTCTTAGGCATTTCTGCACTTACATTTCCAAACTATGTGCTATTCGGATATATCTGTGATAAGTTAATATAGCAGGCATATTTATCGTTCAGGCTCTAACAGTTGATGGTCTGCGGATGTCACTGTTATGTTATTGCATTTTAAACAAGTTGTCTGTCCTTTACCAACTGCAGTACAATACTTCCATGTGCAAAACGCTGATCTAGAAAGAAAAATACTGGCCTTGAATCTGTGTTAAAACAAACAGACAAAAAGGAAACGCAAGACATCAGCTGTTCATGGGGCCCAATATGAATTTTGTAACAAAAAACTCATTTCCCGGACACTTGGCAGCAGCGGAAACCAGCTGTGAACACATCGCTGACAGATAGTCGCCTTTTCAGTTGATATGGGGGAGTTGTTCGCCAACAGTTGCTTATTTACACATCAGGCAGACGTGAAGCAACATGAGCATTTATTTGCGTCACTAACGGTGTCTGTCTGCTGCGCTGTGCTGAGCAGATAGTGTCCAGTGGGTTTTTAAGAGCTTTTTTTCGCGGGAAACAGCTGGCTGCTGCGGCCCGAGAACGACGCGGGTGTGAGCGGTTGCCGTGAACCAAAACGGAAGCAAAACGATGAGCTGAGGGACGCTAAAAGGCTCCGTGAAGCCGAGGGGAGCTGCAGAGGAACGTGATGAATCTCTGCGGGTTCACTTGCTTGTTGCTTATTCACCAATTAGACTCTCTCTCTGCAGCTGGTTACATATTTAAATCACATTTATTCATAATTAAAATGTTCTTTTTCTATAGTATCCATGAAAATACTGCAGAATTTGGATAATTCACTGTCATCAAATTCAAATATTATGTGCTGTGCTTAAGACCAGATTTGTTATGTCTTCTTGTAATTGGATATGTTAGTTGTTGTTGTTTGTTTTACTGTGCTTGAGTATTAAGGAATAACTCTGGTGATATTCTATATTCTTTTTATTGTCAACAAATCCCATGAAAAGACCAAAACTAACAATGAACTGATCCCACTAACAAGCATAAGCCTGATGTATCTTCTTCCTCTGTGCCACAGAGCTCCATTGTCGTCCAATGTCTCGCTGTTGCACTGGGTGACATCTTTCTTCATTACCACGAACGCCCACATTTGCACACACTGTTTTGACTTAATCCCACATACCCTGCCCTGCTGCCAGAAATACCTCCTAGAGCATCAAATGGGTATTAATCCGCTGGTGAAAATAGTCCCCAACAAATGCACTATCTCCTCCTGTTTGAGTAACACTTCTTAAAACTACAGCGACCAGTTTTAGGAAATAACCGAGCCTTTTCTTTTTTGAAGATTGAAGATTTACGTCTTGATTTGGAGTCAATGAGTTCGGAGCTGAGAGCCACAGACAGGAAAGTATTGAAAGATGGACTAAAACTGTGGGTTTAGGTCTTTTAATTGGATTTATTGACAATAACGAAAGCGTAGAATATCACAAGACTTGTCTTCTAGCCTCTCTGTACTGTCTCTGTACTGTCGAAACTTTATTGTAAATTCTTGGGGAGAGCTCAAAGTTTTCCAAAGACTTTTGGGAAAATCATTCTCAAAACATCTAGAGTAATTTTCAATTTGTACACAATGGTGTAGCCATTTTTGAAAGAAAAAAAAACAACCATGTCTTGGGTTTGAATATTTCACTACAAAATGTCAGAACAAGCAGATAAAGGAATTTAGAGCTTTCTTGGTGAGAGTTCAATTTGAAGACGGATGCCACTCCCACGTCCGTATGGTGAATATGAAGGCAGCAGCTGGCTAGCTTAGCTTAGCACAAACACTAGTTAACAGGTGGGAACAGCTAGCCTGGCTCTGTCCAAAGGTGACAAAGATCTGCCTACCAGCGCCTCTGAAGCCCCCTAATGAAGATGTCATACCTCTTTTGTTTAATCTGTACAACCGTGTTTCCCAAAATGACGCACTTTATTGTAAGTGACACATTTATTTGGTAGTCATTAAAACAGTCAGTTTTAGTTGTAAAACACCTTTTATGTTGTCTTCTGCAGCCGATCCTGACGGAGACCACCAGGCGTGTGTGGTTGTGGTTATCTGTCAAAGGACACGTCGAGTCTCCTAAAGAGGGACTCTCTGCTTGAGCAGTCAGGGTGCAGCTTTTAATCCCGGTGGACGGACGTTTCAGTAGAGAAGCAGCTCGCGGCTGCTGATGATTGGCTGACTTCGTCTGTTCTTTGCTTCAGCCGTCAGACGCGTCGCATGTCGTTACCTGCTGAGTGCCTGTGTGCCTTTGAGCAGGCCCACAGTGTTTAACCCACAGTGTGGTGGCAGCCTGTCTGTTTGCCCCCCTCCCCACCTCACCTCGGCATCTCTGAGGTTTTATAACACGCAGCACACCAGCAACACATGAGTAGCCAAAAGTTGCCGTATTTCTTGCTGCAAGGAGGTACATGTCACCGCCGTTTACAGTAGCCCCAGTTTTACTGTAATAAGAAGAGCTCAGGAAATTGCTTCTGGTAGCACAAAGTGAAGAGAGAAATGGGGAGAATCTGCTCCGAAGCTCTGAATCGAAGCCTCGCAGGGTTTATTTTGGTGCTTGACATGCTAACAGTACAGTATTTCAGCTGGATGTATCTTTGTATGTGTGTTTTAGATCGCAGACTGTAACCATGATTGTAACCTATTCGACGTGTCGAACGTGTCTCTGACATTTTAAAATCCTGGAGCTCGTCAGTGTGTGGAGGCAGAAAGACAGTTTGGGTGAGAGGATGCGACAGGAGACTCCTGGCAGTCCAGTTACCACGCGCTCGCTCAGCTTTCACCACTGAGACACACATTAGAGGCAGTGAAGCTGTTTGGTACCCAGAGTTGCTGTTCGAATGTCAAGACGACGGATGAGGAGTTTCCCCCCTTCACCTCAAATATGGCCTCCTCCTTTCAAAGCAATAAAAAAGATTAATTCTGAGTCGTTGCTGTAATTACTGAGGAAAAGAAAAGACCATCACCAACAAGATTGGCAGCCTGCCCACTGCGATTTGCACGTTGCGGCTCCGGGTCAGACTTGGAGGGGAATCTGCCGGGTTGCTTGGGTGTCGCAAAGCAGGAGGTGGGTGCAGTTTTTCCACAGCTAACCAAGCTTTGAAGAGAAAATCGTCTCTAATGCGTTTATCCTCTTCAGTGAAGCCACGGGCTCCCACAAAGGGGGGGGTGGGGGGGGTGGCGGCGATGATGCAACAGGGTTTAAGGGAGATTTTGAGAAAATACTAAATGCATCCTCGTACATATGATGATTGTGTCTTTTAGACACGACTCGCCCGTTCCACACGCTGTCCGGTTGGTGTTGACAGACTTGGCGCCATCCTCTGTCACCTGTACTTCCCTTCAAACTTTTCCGCTGTAAGCGAACACGCTCAGCAGTGACCTGCGGCGGGGGCTCCGAAAATGAATCCGCAGGGTCGCTCATTTGGTTAGAGTCGACATTTGCCTCCAGAAGCCAAACATCAAAGGAAATGTTGAAGTGCATTTGAGTGGCAGGCTCGTGGGAATCGGCAATTTGTATCTACTGAATATTTGAGCTGTTAGTTTACTTGCCAACTTCCAATTTATAAGTCAAATTATCAACGTTTCCCTCGATTTTAACCTGTAGCTTTTGTTTGTTTTCTCTGTTGCAAGTTTTCTGTGTGTTTTGCATAAGTTTTAGACTGGGGGGAGAATATAAACATTGACTTCAATATCTGCACTGGAAGCCGATACTGAAAATATTGACCACGAGATGACTGAGGCTTATTGACGTCCTCGTTCACTGCACGCACTCCAAGCCTTTTCAATTGATTTGTGTGTGTGTGTGTGGGAGGGAAACAATGGTGCAACTAAAAAGTATGAATCTTTCTTCTTCTAAATCACTCGACGGTCCTCTTATCACTGGTAGCTGGCCCTCGGGGAAACCTGGTCTTTTTTTATCGGCACTGTGACAAGACGACAAAACAAGAAAGAATTTGAAAGTTTATCTGCTTTCCTCTTTCCTCCGCCCCTTCCTGCCCCTGAACATCTTTCATTCCCCTCTTGGATCTCCGTTACCTTTTTATTATTCTCCTCACTATGGCGTCCTCCACCTTTGTTTGAGCACTTTCCCCTCGTACCTCTTCGTTTTCCTCCAGGCATCACTCGGGTGAGAGCAGATCAATCCTTTAGCTCCCGTTTCTCCTCCTCCTCCTCCTCCTCCTCCTCCAGTCCCTCCAGTTCCCCGAGGCCCTGCAGCTCATATTCCATTTTCAAGTTTCATGTTTCATGTATAATGCAGCAGGTCCCTTCATCAAAGTGAGACTGTCTGTCGGAGCAGAGGGCAGGCCGGGGGTTCAGAGTCAGAGGGATCTGACAGCGGAGAGATGGGGAGCGGCTGCCTGACTGTGGTTTAATCAAAAACGGCCTCTTTATTACTGGTGCAGTCTGGAAACCTGCGGATCCTGCTGATATCAACACCAATATTCAGCATCTATAACTGGATTCTTGCGTTTCGTGTACAATTTTTGTTCTATGATGGTGGAAATGGTCGGTTGCATGTATTTATTTTAAAAAATAAACACAGAAAGTTGTGAAGTCAGTTTAAATAGGCTCCTTTTAAAATATTTTCAACATGTGTTTCCGTAAAAATTGGTTTAAAAAAACCCCCCCAAAACAATGAGCCTTATCTGTGGACTGATTGGAGCAAAACAGGAGGTCGGGGAGAGGGGGAGGGGGGTCACCACCATCGGTCGGGAGCTATGAGTATCCACGATTTCCTTTGCTGTGCTCATCATAAGGAGACGTTTTTATACCCTGGTCCTGAAGAAACAATATTTTATTCCACATATATTTTTGGACAAATAAACTTGAACTTGTCTAATGTAAATTGTGCGTTTGGCTTTCCACTCTCCTTTTTTTATGAAAAGTGGTTGAAATAAAAAGAATACAGTTTTTTTATGTTGCGTACAACTTACGTACAAGTGGGAAATTTGGATTTAATTGTGGTAACAAAAGGAAAGGTCAGGGGGTCGTCACAGTCTGTTGGGTTCCAGCCTTTTGGGAAAACCAAACCTTTGTAAATTTCGTGGCAAACGAGCCATTAGATATTTAATGCACGAAGTTGAACTAAAAGGACACATCATTGCGTCTCCAAAATAGAAAGGGTCTGTTTCATCTGTGTCTACATGCACCGGATGTGTTGAGCCAATGCTATTTGCAAGTTCCGAGGGTCACCAAAATCCTCTCGGGATCATGCAATTTCAGGTAAATATGGCCACAGATGTCCACATACAGTATCTTGATTTGGACCAAAGCGTCGGACAGTCTGGTAGCCGACATCCCTGCTAGCGGGGAACAGCCGCTGGCGACGACTTCAGGCCGTGATGACTCATATCGGTCAAACCCTAATTTACAAACCTGGCCTGACCTCAGAGACTCTCACCGCCTACTGTCTCTCCCGCACACTGCTAGCAGTTTTTATACAAACGTCTGCCCCGAGCCATTTTCATCAGCCAGCTCTGTTATGTCAGAATATAATTTCCCCATACCGCTGAACCACAGCCAAATTATGACTCACACACACACACACACACACACACACAGTGGAGTGTAATTATTATAATTGTGCCCAGCGTTCTAGGAAACACTGTGTTAGGCCCGGACTCCACACACTAACCTGTATGAACAAGGACTCATTTCCCTCAGGCGTTGTGCTGCATGGACACCAAAATAGACCGGACCATTTCCTATTGACTATGAGATTAGAGCCCATTTACAAAACTAATCTAATGAAAAGGGACAGGGCACTCACAGAACTAATTTTTCATTTGCTGGAACTTAAAGAAGGCTGGGAAAAAAATCCTCTTGATAAGGACTGGCTGTTTGTTTTTTATTTGTGATAAAAAATAAATAAATAGGGATTATGAATCTAAGTTGTCATGAGCTGTAATGATTACACCTGTCATTGAGTCTCTGCATCCCCAATGGTTAGAAAAGTATACAGTGGTGCATAATGAATGTGCATCTCGCTGTTCCCTCTTGATCAGCCTCGATCTGACCAGCCCCTCCTCCCTTTACCAGCGGCAGGCCTACCTGTCTGCAGGTAGTCAGTCTCTTCATATCAGCTGCAGTGGGACGAGGACAGCGGACACGATCAATGATGCCACTGAGCTGTTAGCCAGTTTATTGTAAACAGTGGAGTTCAACAGCTTTAGGTTACCATGAATTAGTCCAAGAGTATAGAAAGTTATTCTAATGGTTTTTGGAGCCTATACATGCTTGTTAATAAGGAATGCATTCTTCATTCGAGGGATGGTAGAGGCTTTCTAAATGTTGGTGCTGTATTAGAAAAATAAAGTCTAAAAATATATATCGTCCTCTTCACATTTTTGTAAGATTAATATTATCGGTTATTGTTGCTGGCACTAAAATGCTCTAGCCAATGCCCGGGATAAAAGCGTCTGCTAAACGTAAACGTAACCATACTCATATCAAAGCCACTGGTAAACTTTGGTAAATCATCATCAGTGTTATTGAAAAGGCTGTTTCAGGCACACGTGGATTCAGAAAGTAGTTTGATATCGTGTTGAATCTCTTGCAGATGATATAAGTTTCAGGGAAGAGGAGGTTAAAATACAACCTGCCGTTGTGATCATCATGAAGCAATGCTTTAACCTATCCCATTTCACTATTCCGATAGTTACCTCTAGAAATAAAAGAAATAAAAAAAACACACGTCCACTGGATGCGATTATCCTCTTTGCCTGTGTTTACCTGATTTGTGTTGTTTGTTTTTGCAACAGGACAGTTTTCCTGCCAGATTTGGAGGAATCCACTTTGTGAACCAGCCCTGGTACATCCACGCGCTCTACACCGTGATACGGCCCTTCCTCAAAGACAAGACCAGGAAGAGGGTAAGGCCAGAAGATGTTACATTAAAGCAGCTATAGTCAGATTTTTTTTTTTAACAATGGATTGGACGACTACTTGTAAGTGAGGTGGGGTCGCTCATAGTGATAAACCCATTCGAATCATCACCTGACTCTGCAGTTCCGCTCAGCTCTGTGGTATTTATAGCACCTCGCGTTTTACAGCGCACAACTTGGCAGCTGAAGAGCGAGATATTTCCCTCGGGGGTTGGTGGAGACCTAAAACAGAGTGAATATCGGATTTCCACTCATCAGGTGGCCAGAAACACGACTGCAAATGAAGGACAATGTTGCTCCGTAACTGCTGGATGTGACAATAGGCAGCTGTTAGGTTCAACATATAAACTTAAAAAGGTGATAATATGTCAGTGTCGTGTTCACAGCTTGTTTCCGCTGTCCGCAAGTGGCAAAACAAATCAGGCAGGTTTAATCGGGCCTTCAACTGTTGAAGAATCAGAAAAAACAAAAAGCAAGTGACAAGCTTCCAACGTAGAATTTTTTTTTGTCTATATTGTGACAAATTGCTGTTGAGGCCGACTGAACCGCATTGGAAATGAGCAAAAGTCATTTGGTTAGATTCCTGACCCACCTAGCGACATATAGGCTTATATAGCACTACATAAACTGAGCTACCTGTGCCTAAAACCCAGGCTAACATATTAGCTTTAAATTGGTATTTTACCAAGATTGATTAGGCAACAAGGATATTACAGTAAGAGCCCTTTGCCTGTGAGAATACCATCTTTATTGTGTTTGCACAAAAGTTTTTTTAAATGTTCGATGGATGGACGTAAGTTAAGCCTTTCAGCCTTTGTGGTCTCTGTTATTCGCGGTTATAAAAGAGTAAAAAAGAATCTGAAAGGCCCTCTCTCCTCCCACGCTTGGCCAATCTAAGCTGTCTTCCTGTATGCATCCCTTCCCTTCGCAGATCTTCATGCACGGCAACAACCTGAACAGTCTCCACCAGCTGATCCATCCTGAGATCTTGCCGTCGGAGCTCGGCGGGATGATGCCGCCGTATGATATGGGCACGTGGGCGCGAACGCTGCTGGACCACGCCTACGACGAGGAGACCGACTACTGTCCCGAGTCCTACACCCTGTCAGTACAAGACCTGGAGAGAGACCTGGAGAAAAACCTCTCCCCGAAAACCATGAAGAGGTCGGCTCCAGCACCTTTAACATCTCCACATCTGTAGTGTTTACTGTTTTCAATTTCATTTATTGTTCCTTTGGTGTTTTTAAGAACATTTTGTAGAGCTCCACAGCAGATGTTTGTGGAAGGAAATGTGTTCCTTATTCATTTCCCCCAACCAAAATATTCCCAGCTGCCTTCTGGTACCACGTCTTTCTAACCACCTATGAGAACCATTATATTTAAAAAAACAAATAGTGATTGAAAAAGTTGATCAACCAAACGAATAATATAGTGCTTGTGTTGCGGGATATGACAGTATTTCTATACAAATGTGAAGCAGGGGTTAAAACTAAGGATGTATTAGAGTTTATATATTGTCTACAGCATGCATCAGCGTATTGACAGAACATCAATGTAAAACTAATTATTTTGTCTTTGCGTCGGTAGTGTAAACAAGTGAGATAATGGTGGAGCTAACGTGCTGCGGTACTTGTCTTCTAATCCCACCTCCCACCGCCTGCCATCTTCGTCTGGACGGAAGAGGACGACCACGGTCTAATTCACTCCGTCTGACTACATATTCATCTATTCATTTCTTTATTCAGCAGCAAAAACAAAATAGCTAAATAATGATTATGAGCTGCTCTGGGCCGTCTCTTCAGGTCTCCTGCGTTTGCATACAAAAGGAAACATTTAAAGCAATAGACTGACTAAAAAGAATGCAGAAGGCAAAATAACTAAATGATAATCAAAATGTCAGAAACAATACGATATGTTGTCATATAGCTTTAATTTCCATTATTTTTGACACTGAATGGTCTTTTAATATTTTAGTATTTGTTGTATAGTGAATATTGCCACTAAATAGCACACATTTGAGTTTGAACACAATAACAATAACTATCTGTTTAAAAAATATATAATAAAGTGTAAATCCTGGGCCTGACTTTAAAAAAAATACCTGCTGGTTAAATTACAGTGTTTGTAGACCCAAACTAGAGAGGCATGTTCGGGTTTCTTTGCTCAGTCTTGACAATGAGTATGAGTATCTTTGCTACCACAAAGGGCACGGTGCCAGTGCTGCTGTGAGTATTTTTGACATTTCATCGAGTATCACTCCCACCTATAGGCCACCATGCAGTGTGAATCACACTGTGACAGTAAATCATCCGACCGCTACGTGACACCAACTGACTCACGCATTCAAACGCATTTAGTCGGTGGAAGGCAAACAACAACATGCGCGGGCTGTCACTGCGGAGCAACACAGCCCTGCCAATTATAAGTAAATCATATGTCCGATATACATTTTATTACAATTAAACTGTTTATTTTAAAAATGATACTCACTTGATTATTCGGTTGCATTTAGTTGCAAACACACGCATCAAATATGGCATCACTAGGTCATAAACAGGTTACAGTAGGAGTCGTATAGTTTAAGTATTGCCAAATAAAACCAGTGTGAAAACATGAAGTTCTCCACACACAGTGGGGTAAAGGTATCCTCAATTCTATCCTTCATTGCTCATGAAGGGTAGACATTATATTCTCACGGTAAGTCAGAGTAAAAAATCACGATGAAATATGAATAAAACATTTTAACGTTTTAACAAAGCGAGCACTAATGACTTAATAAAGCCCAACATTCACAAGATCCATAGACTTGCATGACAGGCATCTTTTTTACCCTTTTATCAAAGGTTTCTGAATGAGCAATTTACAAAAATGTGTAGAAAATGTACAATTTACAAAAAAAAACAGGGACCCAAGCATAATCCGAACTGGTCCAAAATAGACCCGAGGATAATTAGTAGGGATGCTGTGATCCAACAAGTCAGATCGATACTGGCGCTGACAGTGACTTTATTAAGCGTGTTGGGTATCGGCCATAACGTGACCAGTGCACATTATACACAGTTCCTGTGTCAATCTCATAATAAAATGAATTGTTTCCAGTTACCAGTTACATGCACACATCCCTTACCCCATGTTACTTTGCATAAAATGATTCCAACGAGTTCCACACAGTGTGGTATACAGACAGTGGTGGAAAGTAACTAAGTACATTTACTCAAGTACGATTGTGAGGTACTTTACTAGAGTATTTCCATGTTATGCTGCTTTACACTTCTACGCCACTGCATTTATATGACAGCTTTAGTTACTAGGGACTTTGCAGATTCATATTATTTATACAGAAAATGATCAACAAATAGGTCCTCGTGTGTTTTTAGGGATTAAGCTACCCAACAGTATTTCAAGGAATGGTAAAATTAGATCCACCTTTACAACATCAAGGTGATGCTTACACATGAATGCATCACTGATTATAATCCAATGATATATACTGTATTATTCTGAAATGGGCCAGTTTGCATAAGCGAGTATTTTTAAACTTTCACTTGTAACAGAGTGTTTCTACACTGTGCTATTGCTACTTTTACCTAAGTTAAAGTTCTGAATACTTCTTCCCCTACTGTATACAGATTGTAAATCTGGGAAAAAGAGCGCACTAGTATTGAATCTGTACTCAGCATCACCTAAATACTCTGCGCTGAGGAATTGTACCTAAAAGTAAAACACTACGCTTATAAACAGAGTCACCTCGGATCCATTCAGGTAATAGAACACGACCCAAGCAGAGTAAATATAAATTGGACCCGGTCTGAGTCGCATCCCAGGTCTGGTCTCAGTCACTAGAAACTCGGAGGAGCCGTGAAGACCTCTGGTACACACTGATGCTGATCGTCTTGTGCTCCGCTTCCGTGCAGGTCTCAGTCGGTGGTGGAACCAGGCGTCCTGAAACGACCAGACAAAGTCAAGAGTGAAGAAGACAACATGCAGCCGCTGCTCTCGCTGGACTAAACCGCACTTTCAACAACGGCTCAAAGGCACACCCAAATCAATATTTACCCACACAAACACACTGACTTACCTGTGTACCTGCTGTGAGCGACACGCGTGCCCTGGAAACACCTTCCTCCAGAAAATGTTGCCGCTGCTCTTGGATTCTTGTCTCTTTCGAACTCAAGGAACTCTAAATGAGCTTACGCGAAGCAGACAAACGGCGAGGGACGAGAAAGACGTTTCCTCACACAGAAGGGCAGAAGAGCTACTGACGGTCTTCTACATATTTAGTTATTTAGTTATTTGTCAAGTGCCAATTCGAAAGAAAACTGCAAGCTAACGTCCTTGAACAGTCCAGCCCCTCAGCGTGGAGCAGGGATGGAGAACAAACACGGGTGCGAAGAGAAAGGGTTGTGAAGGTGCCACATGTGTGCGAAAACAGTGTTTCCTAAAGTTGTATAATATATATGGGTGATGAAAAACTGGAACTCGTACGCCTAAGAGGGCTCGGGGCCACAGTTCCCGAGCTGCAATTGTTATTTTCTTCTTTGTACAGTAATTTGAAGAAAACGCCCCGTATAGGGCGAGAAGCACGGCTCAGGATTAGCAGAAGTGACAATAATGAGCTCGTTCGACCTCCTGGACACAAAACTGGCAGACAGGCAGGCACTGGGTTCATACTGGTAGTTTACTGGGGGGTCGATGGGCGTCTTTCCTGTGAAAATAACGTCGGAACCGTCTGAACTCGCCTCAGTTATCTCTTGGACAAGCAAACCCCCCCCCCCCCCCCTTTACAGTAAGAGTTGGCTCTATGAATGTTTTTACCTTCCGGCAATTTTCTCTCCTTTTCGGACCCTCGTGTCGTAGCCTTCAGTATTTCTTCTGCCATTAGCAAAATACAAAGCTGCAGCCTCTTTTTAGAACATCGACTCACATCATCACCTATTCATTTGGCTGAAGATGACCAGAAGATACACTTTGAGAAACTACTAGGTAGGATGTCAAGCCAGACAAATAAATAAGCCTAAATTTTAGTTCATGGAGGCAGAGACAGGGCAAACATATCACCCTCTCCTGTGACTTTGTTACCACAGTTACAACATCTTTCAGTATTATAAGATTTCAAGAATTACTGCACTGGTATCTTTTGCATGTTTTAGACCATTTGCTAAAAATCGCACTCCTTTATTCGCGTTATTGCAGTACGTTGTTGGTGTTAGCAGAAAAAGCGTAAAGTATTAATCAGCATTGGTATTAGTTTACAATCTTAAGTCAAGGTCCAATTGTTTGCACTCTCCGGAGCTTTCAACCACATTCTCACATTCAACAAGCATGAGAGGAACATTACTAAGGCTTTTTGTCTTCAGCGTTTGGTTCACCAACTTCATTAACTTGTGAAGGAAACGCTCTTTGGCAGCAGACTCTCAAAGGTGCCCCGTGGAGTTTATGACCACAAGTCGCACCATGGCGCAAGGTTTTTTTTATGAATGGGTCACTCGTTTGTTTGCATCAGGCGCCGCGATTCACATCCCATTAGCGTCACGCTATTCTACTAATCGACAGTTGGCGAAGGCAGCGCGCAAAGACCTCTTGAACGCTCCTTGAATAATTAAAAATATTTAAATAATCGGCTTTGCAAATGTTTTGCGAGGAATGAAAAGCACTCCGCACGTTTGTTTGACCTCAAGGATACACGCAATGTGTTTTGGTGAGAAACACTGAATGTCAACGGAACATTTAGTAACCCTTAAGATTTCGGTCCCGGGTTGACTTGGCGACACCTGTGGTTACGGGTGGAAGGCCTAGCGGCAAACGTGGTTTAATCCCACACACGTCACAGAATTCTGGGGGCAGCCGAAAGGAACGTTTCGTTTGAATGAAGAAGTCGGGCAATAATTGGCCTTTTCCCATCAACCTGTGAGCAACCGTGATCGGATTTTATGCTGCACACGGCATGAGTCCGCGAACAGCAGGGCACAGTGAAAGGAGTTGTTTAGCTTCGCTGCAGCTGGAGGTGCGCAGCCTGTTGCTGCGTCTTGTTTTTGTAGAACGACAGCGGTCAGTGCTCATCTCACTGACGAGAAGCATTGCCTTTCCTGTGACTACTTACCATGACAGAAGTCAGCCTGTGTTTCGCCAATTAAATGCTTATAACGTTAGGCTGCAGCGGTAGGAAATGTTTGCATTAGCAGCTACTTAATACAGCATTTTATTTCCGGGAATGTCGCCACAGACACCCAGCTCGTTATACTGCAGAATAGATGCAAGAACTCTCATATCATTTCGTCAGTGGGCCGTAGGCTCGTTCATGTTACCTCATGTGGCGATACAGTGACTTAACTGACATTTATTTAAATGAAAATCTTCAAGATTTTTACTTTAAGACTCACCAGACCTGCAGTCTTAATTGGGTAACTGCAGTGATGTATCTTTTACAATCTGTTAATGACACACAGTGATAAATTATCTACAATATCTCAGGCAGTATTCAAGTTGGCAGTAATGTAAACTTGACTGGCAGTTAAAAGTGATTTGCAGTAAATAGGCTACAGAGCGGTCCTTCAGCATTTATCATTATTTTCTGTACCGAGGTGTCTTGTCTAGGTTAAGTTTTATCTCAGAAAAGAAAATTATACTTTTTTATTATAATCACATTTTCATTTAAATTCTGCAGCCAGACAAGCTACTGCTGCAGTGTAGACACAGTAGGCTATTTAAAATGACACAGACACTATTTCTGTTCACCCCTCGCACTGTTTTTATGTCGCACTGACTTCCCAAAAATACTTCTTCGCGTGAACCTGGCACCAGCTGAAGGTGCTTGACACACTGTCGTTTCAGCTCTTCCACATGCAACTTTATGTTGTGAAATGCAGGAGGTGCGACGACCGAAATGTGAAAGAGGCTAGCAGAGGGGAAAACTGCGACAATGACGGGCAGAGCAGCAGAGGAAAAAGCCAGTCAGGCTGACAAGCGTGCAGCCGAGCAGATCACAGAGAGGCCGGCGGGCAGGAAGCGTGAGGTGGCCGGCTGCAACGAGAGCAGACAGCTGGAATGTTAAACTATCACACCAGCGCACATGACATGTCAACCCCACTTACAGCAGCTCGGAGGCTCTACGCTGTGCAGAAGAGTCGAGCTAGACGGCGGCCTCAGCGGTTCCCTCTGTGGCTCGGCGTGATCTGTACGGTTCCACCGCTGCTCGAATCGGAGTGAGACGGGGAGATAACAATCTGCCACATGGTGACGGTGATCTTGTGCTTTTATTTAATACGTGATCAGTCAGTCACAACAGCTGCAGAGGTTCTGGGAAACAGTCCAGCAAACAGTCTGGGGAAACCTGTTGTGATTGTTTAATTGCTCGTTTGTGTTACTCACTACAGGATGAGTCCAGCGTGATTCTGAATTCTCATTATTAATTGACCCTTCGCTAAACCGCGCACCCCTTAGTTACTGTCGCCACTACATCGTTAGAGGTGCTTATAGAGATAACCGTGGCAGATCTACCACTCCACGTGTGCAGTCACTTTTGAAACAGCGAGTCCGAAATTTCACACAGGCGCTCCAAGTAAGTCTTACGTGAAAAACGGCCTAATACCTAAGAATGCATCAAGAGACCGCGTTGACCTTTTGGCAAAGGAGGAGCGCTGAAGAATCGGTGAGGGGGGTCGCTGTAGTGTTGAAATCACAGTCCACACACTTGAATAATACCTTCGCCAATTGCAAGTCACAAGTCCGTGCTGCAACAACTCAACAAGTGTCGAATAAAAAGTAAGACAGACTCCACCAACAGGCAGTGTTGATTTAACTAAATGAGAAACTTTCAGCGTTTTAAAATTCTTTAAACGTCACTGAACGTGTTTTGAGGTTTTTTGCAGAATCGCCTAGTGTCACTGTTCCGTTTGAATTGTTCTCGGCGTGACGAGATATTCATTAACAGCAAAACATGTCAGCCATCTTTATCAGCATCTCTACTGATGTCGGTTTTTAACTGCACTTAAAACCTGCGTCGCGTCCCTAAAACGCCATTAAGCTTAACATTGAGAACAAGATTGTCGGATCTTGTTCCCGCGTTAAGAGAAATGAGCAAGCACTGGAATGTGGCAGCCAATTCAGGCATCTTTTGTTGTTGCATGAGAGAGGTTATTGTTTCACTTCAAGTCAGTCAGCCAGACGCTTACTGGGGGGGAAATGTAGTACTGCCAGTTTTGTACACATCAGAGAGACTGTAGTAAACTGTGGGTCAAAATGTGAAAACAGAAAACCATGTTCATCAGGTGTGTTAGAATGATTTCCGCGCACTCGCCGATATCTGGGATGTCGTTTCCACGGTTATACGGTACGCAGTTCGGACAGTTACAGGCCGCAAAATCGGGATTCAGTTGAGCTTTTACAGTGTCGAAGTCGGTCAGAGCCGTTCAGGAGGAAACGGGAAGGAAAACACAGATTAGGCCCATAAACAGGGACGCACACGCACACACACACACACACACACACACACACAGCCACTGTAGATGCTTCCAGTTGTTAGGATGCAAAGTTTACATTAAATAAACATCTGTATACTGCTTGAATATAGCAAAACTGAGTTCCACTGAGTCTCACAGAGAAAACGCCCTGCGGGTTCACCGATTATTTTGAAGGTTACAGTACTAGAGGTCGGTGTCAGAGGCTGCTTTGTAAAACTTATTGTATGTAGAGGAACTAAAACACAGTAACACACAGGTAAAGAGTTTAAGTTTATTACAAATATACTTTATCGGGTGATGCTTTGTGCTTTGCCACACATTTGAGATTTTTTAAATGTTTTTGGGGGGGGTTTTTTGTCAGTATTTTATTAAAACTGCTATCTACCTTGTTTATTACACAGGTGACAGACTGGTATATGATGTATGAACTGTAAACAGAATTATGAAGTTAGAATCTGTTTTTATTTCCAAAAGAAATGTCGGCATTTCGAATGTTCTTTCTGTGCTGTTGTTATGTCTTTCCTGCTGACCTTGGAATCACAGTATTGCTGAATACATTTCAGGAATCTGTTTCGAAACCAGTATTGACGGCCACCCAGGAAGCCATCCTGGATGTCCTGAGTGATTTTTTGAATTTTAATTCTGATTCAACCATCTCGACAAAAGCGGACACAGATGATTCATTTCTGTGCTGGTTCTGACTGTAAGCTGTGCTTTTTTTCTGTCACCAACACTTAAGATTGAGTTTGTCTTTGCATAACGTCCGTTTATAGTGAGCTACCATGGTATTTATTCAGCTAAACAAGACTGTCTTATTGTAAACACGTTGATTTTTCCCTCCAGCTTACATGAAAGGAAATGCAGAGCCAACCTACTGTTATTCTCCCACGCACAATAAGATCTCACAATGAAACATTAATGGATTGGCAGCATGAGGTCAGGTCTTGCTCCATTAAGTTTGGCTTCACCTATCAAAACACGTGCCATACCTGTGTCCCATGCATGAGCATACAAGAGCCCTCAAGAACAAATGTATGCATGCTCGCAAATCCCTTTTGTGAAACGGCCCCTGGGCAGCTGTTCTGAGCATGAAAATCCATATTTCAGCATCATATCCTGAAACGTCTATCAATCAAACGAAGAAAAACGTGAAATTAACTTTTTAGACTTCCTCTTGTTGTGGGCAACGTCATTGCTTTCGTATTCTGAGAGAGAACGTTCGGGTTTCCCAATATGATCAAAACAGTCAGAGTGTTATTGGAGCCAGCATTTAGTGATCTTAAGGCACCTATATGTTAATTTCAACATTCAGCCATGAGGTTGTTGCTTGGTGTGATGTTTCCAGCTTTGTGCTTTCCTTCAGACTAAACGCAGCACAGGAAACTGAACTTACAAACTTATGTTTCTTCTATTCATTTGGGGAGGGTTACAGGCTCCTTCCACACAGGCCTGATGTAGCTGTAGTCCGTTTCCATCGACGCGACAACTTTTCCAACTCGGCCAAACGTAACAACCTTTTTTGGGATTATTTCGAGGGCGTTTTGTTTGTTTTTTCCCCGAATTTCTGCCGTTTCTAAGTTTTTTATGCACAAACTGAAGATGTGCATGAAAGCAGGGGGACGGAAAGACACTTTCTCACTGCTTTTACACTGAAGCTTTCCCGGCCTCCCCAGTTTGTAGGCCTGCGGCGGCTCAAAACATCATATCCTGTTGCTGAGACTAAATCGCTTTTCATGGAAGAATAACAATGAGCAGACTTTCCATTTCATTTAGAAGCCATGATTTGGTTTTGGATGTGCATGCTCTTTAACACATGATTAAAATACAGTATTTGAAGATATAGATTTCTTTTTTATTTTGAAGTATGATCATTGTTAATTTTGCTACAGGCTACACGGGGATGCGTGTGTTGTTTGTTTGCATTCGTCCGCAAAATGGCGACCTCAGTGTCTAGTTTCAGTGCTGCGACCTAAACTACGCTGGTTAACATAACTTTGTTTTTCAAAATGACATATGTGTAAAAGTGGCACCAGTGACAGTACGTGCCCTGTGGAGGTCAGTTAGTATTCAAGTGTTCACATGACGGGTTTTAAGGTGATAATGTCAGACATGGAAACATTCAACTAATCGGTCATCTTTATCTCATTTAGTTATTCATTTTTAAGCACTTTTCTTCACAATAATGCATCATTATGGATTTAAACTCTCCATAACAAGCTTAGTCAATATACTGCAGTCTTTATAATGATGTATTTTCTTGTAAGAGATTGGACTAACAAGATATGTTTCTCACTGACATTTACTAATGTACAATTTATCTCAGCCAACGCCACCTCTTCCATTAAAAATCCAGTGTGTCATTAAGTACATGTGCTTTGAGGATTTGCACACTGAGGGATTTTTTTCAATGATTGCATAACTTGCAGTTGGTGATATATTTATTTCACTTTGATATCACTGTTCTTTGATTGTACAGTTACAGTAGGAGCTGTAGGGAGACCAAACTCGAGCCTGAATTGTGAAGTTATTATGGGAAGCCAGTATATTATAGGAGCAGAAACTGTTCAGTTAGCAGGTGTTAAATGTGCAAACGTCCTCAAAGACAATTTGCTGAAATGCATCATGTAAAACGAGCAAAATAAATATGGACACACAGATTTTCTCACTGGTTTGTCTTATTTCGTTTCGCCTCCTTTGTGTGTTTTGAGACTTCAGTTATCACTGTCCTTTGACAATGACCCAGCATTTGGCAGTAGGGACCGGAGCCTGAGATGTAACGATCCTAACTGCAGCTGCGGGGAATCCGTGATCGAGAGTATTCCCGGTTTCCTGGGACCGAGGAAGACAACAGGAGCTAGAAACTAAAGACACTCCCTTTGGGCTGAAAGCCAGTGAAAACAGTAGACGTAGTAAATTGTAGTAGCAGCAATATGTAATGCACAATATGCATGTAAAGTACTTCTGACATTTTAAAACATTTGATTCATTTTTGCTGTTTCATAAAAATGGGATTGGATTTGTTTCAATATTTTTATTACCATTATTATTATTATTATCATTACTATAGTGAGGGGATATTGAAAACAATTTGAAGCCAAGCCGTGGGCGGCCGTGGCTTGGTGGCAGATCGGTCGCCCGCCAATTGGAAGGTCAGCGGTTCGATCCCCCCCGGCCATGCGTCGAAGTATCCTTGAGCAAGATCCTGAACCCCACAATGCTCCCGAAGCTGCGCCTTCGGTTTGTGAATGGATAAAAGCGTCTGCTAAATGACTAAACGTAAATGTAAAATGACCCCACGAGCAAAATCTTCCCTTCAGTCATTAAAAAAACTGCCCTGTAACTGGCCGGTGGGGCACGTCTGTGTCGGAGCTGAAAGGAAAACTTAAAGCAGCGTAAATGAAAACAATAACAAAATAACTGGCAGTGTAAGCAACAGAAAAATAAAGTGATAGCGAAGGAGAAAGTGGAGCAATCAAAAGGGCCACCTTGTTACTTTGGTTTATTTTTGTTTGCTATTTTACAGCTCTGGTTGAAATCCACTGAAACAATTCAGACACATAGACTTTGAGTTCAGTCTGAAAGCTGACTCCTGGTTTCCCCATCAAAGAGGACTTGGATTTGTTTGTCTGTCTAGTTCTATCCCTTCCCTTTGCCTTTATCTGTATGATGGGATTGGGGTTTTTTTTTTTTTAATGACCTACACCCAGAATCGACACACAGGGGGTAAGTCCTTTTTTTTTTTAGAAATTAAAACACGACCTCTGAAGTCACCATGCCACCACTCCCGACTGCTGAATCCACAATTTCGATTTGTCCCTCTATAGAGCTTGTTCGTTTTCACCCACATCGTTGGCTCCTCAACAACGCAAACATAGGTTTAATTCAGGGGGGAAGCCTTTCGCTTGTACAACAAGGTACACTCGTGACCCAGTTTGTTCATTAGCAACATTTTGTTTCACGTCAGGAAGTAATCAATAAGTATAAAGCGGCGGGTGGTGTTCAAGTCGAATGCTTTGTGTTTGGATTCATGTCCTATCCCAGGCTTCAGCCCAGTGTTCATACATTTTACTTATTGTATAATCTGATTAAAAACATTGACAGTAAATACTTTTGGACGCCTTCAACATAGCATCTCATCCTTATGTTGTTAAAAAAATGTAACGCAGGCAACAATTATGTGTCTACAAACACATTTGTAGAAGTAAATTACTATGTTTTGGCATCTTACGGGGGGGGGGGTCATTATATCCTCATACATCAGGCAGGTTTTAATTTGACATGTTTTGTTTTCCGACACTTGGCCCAGTAAATGGGTTTTAGGCTGAAATGTCCCCATAAAAGCACTCTTTTGCTAATTATACTAGCTTGGAAAAAAAAGGTAGTTTATACTGTTTATTTTTAAAACCTTGTAAAAATGATTTCTCACATTACATTTTAAAAAAAAAAAAAAAAAAAAAAAAAAAAAAGAAAAGACGCAGTAATGGCCTCACAAATATTTGCAAAGATTTATTGAAATTATGACTCACAAAATGCATTTTGGGGATTGTATTCTACATATCACCACAGCAGACATCCTCAGTGGAGTTCCTTAAGTGCCATTCAAGCAGCCTGAACTGTCTCTTAGGACATTTAATTGGCTCCTAAAATGTTTAAAACTGTCATTGAGTTTGGCTGCTAGTCTCATCTGGTGATTACGTCATACACCTCCGCTTTATAATACATGCAACAGGTAGTTTATACTGTGTCTTTTTGAAACCTTGTTAAAATGATTGCTCACATTACAGTCTGATACTGAACAACACAAAAAAAAAAAAATCTCTAATTGAAACTAAATGTATTTTTTTCTGAGCAAACCAGTGTATGAATAAATTTGTGTCTCATTCAGTGTGAGACCTAATGAGGTGATCAGTCTCCACAGGGCAACACATACATTAAACTCATATCTACAGTCTTTATGCAGCGTCTGACTGACTGTTGGTTAATTTGTATTTTAGACTGGAGAGCGATGCTTGTGTGTGAAACTGAATTATAACTGTGTTAATTACAACTCAAAAGTGCAATGCTGTCCTCGATCAAAATTACACCATCATGCAAATTACAAAAGAACTCATTAACAAAATAAGTGATCATTCTAAAAAGAGTCAAACAACCTCAAACCGTATTTGTTCAGTGGGTAAAATTGCTTCAAAAAGAACATTAAAACAGCAATTGATCTGCTCTTAGTGCTGAAATTGCAACACAATCATCACATTTCCCACTGACTTTAAATTTTGAAACATTTCAGCCTAATACTGAAGATTTCATTCAGGTAAACAAGCCCGGGATTAGTACTGTGTGGCACTGTTTTGGTGAGCAAATGTGAAGTGACCTTTGTAAAGTCCCATCAAAGCTATGTTTAAAACATTTACTCTGCAGCAGGTATGAACGTGGTATGAATCTGGTTTTGAATCCCCTGAATCCTCCTTAGACGAGGGTGGAAAAACAAGCAAATCATTGTCTCGCTATAGTTTAAACAAGAGCCACATACTGCAAAATACCAACCCACATTTTCTGCTGGTTTCCCTTTTGTTTTACTCTGCTTGCATCATAGTGAGTTAATGGAGCAAACACAATGAGTTGATTTGAGTTAAATATTGTTTTATCACTCTTTAAAGTTTGTTGGTCTTAAATTAACTTAACTAGGTAACTCTACTGCAAACCTTAATGTTCAAATCCAATTTATTTACTACATCACCTTTTATTGTAACATTTTGTTCAACGCACTGAACAGCTCGTGTTCCTGAATCGACCTTCATGCTCAAAAGAAAAATAACAAAGATGTCCCATCTGATACTGTTTATGCAAATGTTGAAGTAAATCAAATATGGACAGATTTAGTGTGTATGTTAAAGGTACTTCAACGTACAATATCAATTTTGAATGTTTTAAAAACTACATATTTACATCAGCTTGCAGTGTTCTCCACTTTTATTGCTGCGATTCTATACTGTGACGCATTTTACCGCTACCAGCTGTTGATAATGGGGAATTATGTGGAATTGAGGGCTATTACAGCGCATTTCGCACCTCTGCCATTTAAAAGCATTGCCTGTCTTTGAAATAAATACCTTTATTTTGAACCAAAATATCAGGTGATGTGGCAGGCAAGCCCAGCGGGCAACTGAGGAGTTCTCTTTTGAACCTCGCGCTGTTCTCAGAGAACCAGAGTTACACTAGTAACCAATCATTTCCAAGGTAAGCATGTCCAAAATTAATAGCTTTGATACATTGCCTTAATAGCTAGCAAAAGGCTTAAAACTATATTTATAACCTTATTTGTGTTGCATGTCCCCCTCGAAACATTGCTCTACAGCGCTACTCGTGGTCAGAAACTCCACAGGAAACCTTTAATGGCAAGTGGTCAGGTTGGTTAAGTGGAAAGCAGTGGAGAGTTGTCAGAGCTGATCAAAGTATTGACTTTAAAGCATTAGACTCTGTTATAATTATGAAAAAAAACACGCATCAAATTATCAAAAAAATACTAAGTCACAAATAACAAATATGGGAAACCCAGTCCAAAATGTTTCTGCAGGTACAGATCGACAAAGTAACATCTATGTGTAACTTAAACTACAAAAGAACAGAAGTGAAACATACTGATAAGAGCATTTTTTGCTTCAAGTGCACACACTGTAATCTTTCAAAACTGCAGCAGTATGGTGACAACATGCAAAGGGGAAAATTACTTGCTCTTAACAGCATTATGCAAACGTATGTACCTACAGTATATTTAGAACATGTTATCACAGATGTACAGTCATGTGTAAACCCAGTATTCCACTTGTTAGGTTTCACATCAATATTCACAAATGCTATGAAACTTTTTGTATATAGTCTAGTGATATTAGATTAGTTAAGAGTTAAAAACTTAATTACAGCACACAGCTGCAGCTGTAAGGTGTAATTACTGTCTGTTAATAGCATACAGCTGCAGAGCAGCTGAAGTTTCAGGGCCTCCAGACATCACAGCGCAGCAGCCTACTGCTGCATCTTCTTACTGGAATAGGATTCATTGAAAAAAAATGTGTATCTATTAACAAAACACCTGAGGCAAACACCAACGCCAGGTGCCTTTTAAATGCCTCTCCAACAACCACACACACCCCAGCGGTAGGCTGCTACTGTAAATGGTTGTTGGATTAGATTTTGGCCATGAAACATGAGGACTCTTCACACTTACACTTCTCAGGCCTGCTGACCTAAACCCCGCAGGCCGACAAAAAGCCCGGGGCTAGCTGAACCTCATTTCACACTTGGACTTCTAAAAACCCGGAGTTTACGTCACGCCTCAGGTTAAATATTCACCCTCGAAAATCAGAGCCCATAGTTAATGTGTTCAGTATGCTTGCAGCAAACAGGACATCCCGTTGCTTTGGTTCTAACCCAGATTGACACCAGCGATTTTAAAGGTGCCATTAAGAAACTCTACAGGGGCTAGCTGTTGCCTCTAGCTTAGTACATTACCATTACCAATGGTGCATGTGCAAAGTGTGCCTACAACAGCTCAGACTCGGACCCATGACAAAACTCCACAGGAACTCCAGTTCTCTGTAATGTTTTACCCAGTTTGTCTTATTTTCCTCTTGTCATACAGCTTGCAGAACAAGTTTACATTTTATTTGCTTAGTTTCACCTTAGTTTGCATTACCTAGTTTGAATTTGTAACTTTTAGTATCCACTCACATCTCTCCATTGACTTTGTCTGCATATCACCTCTGAAATTAGCTTTTCGGTTCAGTCTGAACACACCTTAAGACTTTTTGGGGATGACCCTGAAAAGTTGTGGACAGACCTGCAATACAATGTGCATTGGTAAGCCGCGGGCTAAAGGTACGGCAGCCCCACATTACACCTCAAACAGCAGTCTACAATTACAGAATTGCTCTAAGTCAGTCCACAAGGTATTAAACTGTAAGTAACCGTTGCAACAGTGCCTTACGCTGCGCTAACATGTAACTAACAGGTTAAACTGAACTTTAAAAACATGGAGGAATTAATATCAGGGCACCACGTGGATTATTAGGAACTGTAAGTGTGAATAAACCCTTAGCCGAGGGCAAGCACTACAGCAGGCCCTGGACTAATGAGGGTCTTAATCACAGGATTAATCCTAGTGTGAAAACCACTTTTGGTTCTTTTCAGCTGAGGCTTTCATTCAGTAAGACAACAGCAAATTGCCGGTAATGCTCAGCAACAGTTTTGCAGCAACAACAAGGGAGCCTTGTTGGTAAGATACAAAACCAGAGCGAGTGAGGTAACTGAAAATATGACAATGTATCAGGCTTAGTAAAGAAGCTGATGATTAACATGACACAAATGACAATTTTCCACTGCAGCAGACATCACAGCGTCTCGTAAGTTGGTCACGTCAAAGTTGTCCTGCACAGACTCCCTGTCTCTGAACATGCTAAGTTCAAATAGCCGGTCGCCGGCTATTTGTGTCTAACTCAGACAGTCTGAGATCCTGCGTGATCAAACATGCAGCAATAGGACATTTAGTCCACTGATTCCATGAACCGCACTTCATTCATAAGAACAAAGCTGACATCAAAGACTTTTGAGGTTTAAGGATTTACACGGGAAAGGCCAATCAAGGCAATAACAGTATTCAAGCATTAAATGATTATTAGTATTAGATGAGGGGACCATGTACTGTAAACCCAAACTTCAGGTCAAGTTAAATTAGCGACTTCTTCTAAAGACGGACATTATAACAAAGCATGTCAGTGTCTGGGAATGAAAAACATCTAACAATTGCATTTAACATGTCGACGGTTCTCTCTAACTCACGTAAACTGTAGTGGCTTTAATTTAGTTAACATTTGAAGCATGTTACGGTCCTGCAGTTTCATGCAGATATGACTGAGGCGAGCTCGCCTTCCTGCCTGATTTTATTAGGTCATCGAAGAAGAGCAGGCCTCCTCATTATTCCTCGCTCAACAGCATTTAACACGTCGATGAGACTGACGGATGTTCACGCTCATGTGCAGAGACAGGGAGGCTGCTCGGGTCCACTGCGGGAGCTCCTGGGATTTGACCCTCCCAATATTTGCATGCTAAAGTGTTGCAGAGCGCAGCTAAGCGGCAAAACACAACCGGTCTTGTTATGGCACGCAGGGTAAAGGGGATTTAAATCAATGATGAAAAATAAAAGAGGATACAAGTAACAACTTGTCATCTTTTACATTCTCAAGTCACAATTAAGGGTATGAATGTAATTCTCTGCATTGTTTTCCCTCATTTCTTTTTCATTAACATTTGATGTAAAATACTGGCCCGGTTTTCACTTATTGCCAGTTTTTGTATTTATTACACTATTTTCCTTTCCCACATATGATGTGCAGCTTAAAAAATTGTCTTTCAAAGCTAAAAAATAATGTTTCTCACTGTGCATAATTGTGTTGTCAGTGCACGTGCCTTAAAGTATAAATGTTAAATAGAAAGATTATATTAAACTGGACTGAAAAACGGTGTGTACATTTATTTCAGCCTAAATTACAAATATAGGCCCACATGTACATTATATTGAGTTAAGAATGTTCACATAATTGCTTCCTTGTTTGGATGTTGGTGATATTATATAATATCGAGCAAGGCCTGGCAGTGAGGACTAGTGAAGCGAAACACAGCGAAGCATCAGCTGAGAGGAAAATGGGAAGTGTCAACAGAAACCCCAGGAGCTCAACCACATATATATATATATAGAGAGAGAGAGAGAGAAAAATATACATAAATAAAGACAAATAGTTCTGTCCACTCTTTTCTGTTTGTCTTTGTTTTTCCTCAGGATTTCACATGTTTAATATATCTCCCCCTGCTGGACTGGGAGATGCAGTGCTATCAGACATGAGGCGAGAGCTCGGGATGTCCTATTGCCCCGACGCCCTCGCTGCTCTCTGCTGCTCCAACATGGACCTGAGTGCCGGGGACATCATGGTGGGCGACATGGCTGGGGTGAAAGGTCGCAAGGGGTACTGTGCATTTTTACCAGGGACATAAATGCACTGGAAGTATCTCTGGCCTGTGAAGACAGCATAGGCGAGATGGATGGATGAGGGACAGTGGGGATGGTTTGAACTGAGCTCCAACTTAGAAAACGTTTAACGTCCCCAAAAGTAATGCAAAATACAACTACTCAACATTTAAAGAGGAGAATACCCCCATGAAATGTAGGTTATTTTGTACTTAACAATAAAAAACGTTTTTTTTAATTTCTGATGAAATGTCAGCAACTCATACCTGGTTTCTTCTTTTCTGTAGTATTGTCTTCAGCCTGGGGCTCTTCTGCAATAAACAGGATAAAATGCACTGAGATATTGTTGGTGGGGTGTACGGTATGTGAGTGTGTGTGTGTGACACGGAGCCAAAGGATGAGTGTCTACATGCATGTAAGTAGGGAAAGGAGGAGAGAGAGCCTGTAAAGAGAAAAAAAAAAAAAAAAAACACGCTGTGATGTTCTTTTGCATTCTTGTGCCCTTTCATTCTCCAGTTCAAGTCCAGCTGAAATCAAAAATCTTTTTTTTTTTTTTTTGCGAGAAATCGACATAAATCTCCTTGATATTTGCTTTGATTTGTGTGCTTCCTTTGTGCCAAGTGCCCCTAACAAACAGAAAGCATTTAAATTATGTTTTTCTGCAATGACTGTGCCCGCAGTTTTGATGTTCTCCCGTGGGCATGAATGTTTGAGCTTTCCGATGGTACTCGGCATGGAGAGTAACAACCATTAGGATTCAGTTCTTACATAAGATTAGCAACCTCGGCTAGCTTCCACTTTCTGAATGGAAAGAAAGCACAACGGGGCTGCCAAAAATGTTGAATGTTTTGGTTAAATGGTAGACAAATGTTTTATATCAACATTCGTTGGCGGCCTGTTCTCAGTAGCTCACCACACCAACTCTGAGCAACGCCAGCTCACAGTTGTCAGTCAGCCAGTGCAGTGGAAAGCACCCACTTAAACACTTTTAGGCTTACACACACAAAACAGCAGGGTTAGGGTTAGGGTTAGGGTCTTTGGACAAATACAAAGAAAATGCACAACAGCTATATCATTACTGATAATTCAATACAACAAATAGTGAGAAGGGTTCCAGTTTCAGTTTGACTTTAACTTTTTGATTGATGGAGGAAATCTTTCAAATACTCGGCATGGAACCTTTTCTCTTCTCTCCAAGATGTCGACGTCGTCCTTCAAGAGAACTGCGGTTGTTTTTTGTAAGGACTGTCATCGTGCATAAAACAGACCATTTGAATATTGGCTGGTAGTGTCCATAAAGTAGTGGGGGAAAAAAGTACAGCTTTACGGCTAGATGGATGTTCGTCTTCCCTGCTTTAAGCATCCGAAACAACCCAAATCCAAAACGAAACGCAGCTACATGAACCTATCAATGTAAGTTCGGGTCAAAGAAAACAAACTATTCTTGATCCCATCCTAAGAAACAGGAGCGTCTGTGTCAGACGTTAATATAAGGACAGTGTAGAGTCACTCAAGGCAGTGGTGGTGGTGGTGGTGGTGGGGGGGGGTTTATACTCCACTGGGTGACTCAATAAGAACAGAACACTAATTCTCCAATTCAACAGGTTTTGGTTCATGGATTTAATCAATCCAGCTAAGTATTATTGTTGTTATATTCATCAAAGGCCATAAACCTTTCCAATGACTCAAGGCGGCTCAAAAGGCCAGTAACCTCGTCTCAATCGGCTCATCTCATCACCTTCTAATCACTTATGTTCTTAACGCCATTAAGAGCGGACGTCTATTCGTGTTGAGTTAGCCAGCGGAAAGATGGTGGAAGTTAAGCAAATACCTTAGGCTTTACAGGAAGCTCTTTTTCTACGAACAACAAGCACATGGTATAAAACATGACTGCAAACGCACGCTACTTTCTGCCTGTGCCGATTCTCAGACATCCAGGTGATAGAATAGCTATTAGTTTGATTTCTTGTTTTATATATCTATATCTATATCGCCACCCAAATACATTTGCATGCAACTATTAGGCATAATCTTAAAGCCCTATACAGTACACACTGTAAGCCCACCCACACAGGTGTTTTCACTTATGTTGCCTGAGTAGTGTCTTCTCAGGGCTGCGTCAAACCGTGCTTGACTGACATCGCCCAAGATGTCCTATTAATGCTGTTGCACTTGTTTGCCCAACACCTGTGTGTAAGTGTGCAGGGCCTTTAAGGCCTTTTTTGGACAAACGGAATACCGATCAGGTAATGCTTTTCATCAACATATCAACAAAGCCCTCTGCCCACTGCTGAATCTTTACCGTCAGAGCTATTCATTAGTTCTTTTGTGCCAGCTTAAGCGTGACTTAAGGTATCTATGGAATTTATTTAGAGCTTTGGGTAAAGTTAAAGGTGGCTTTTACTAGTTTCTAACATCATTACTCATTACCCATTGCCTGCTCACCTGCCACCAACCTTTCCTGTCGTTCCCTCGCCCTCCTGCAGCTGTCCTCAGCTCTCCCTGCTCTTCCCCAGTCACCTGTTCTCTAGCTGCCTACACAACCTGCCCGTCATTCCCCTGATCAGCTCCGTAGTGTACACGCTGGCCACTTTTGCGCAGCTCCTTGCCAGCATGTCTGTTGTGCTTGTGCCACTAGTGGCACTGCCTGCCAAGACAGCAGCAGTCGTTTTAGCAAGTACCCCAAAACAACATAGCCATGGTACTTATAACGGGAGCAAAGGAGGAAGTCAGGTGACGTCATTATTGAGCAACAAAGTCCAATGGGTCAACTAAAACACCGGAATTTAACACACGAGGCCGCTGTCCGTTTCTTGTTTCCAACTGAGAGTCTATGTTGCTGTTGTTGTTTTAAGCATGACCACAGTCGTTCCCTAACCTTAACCAAGTGTCTATTATTCTCGCCATGACAACAAAGCTCCCCTAAACTTAACCAAGCACTTCTTTTAACCCCAAACCATGATTGTTCCCTAAACGTAAACAAGTGAACCTAACCAAACCTTAACCATAGTGTTGTCACATCACCAAACAGATGTATTTTCCAGAAGTGGCTTGTAACTGTTGTAGGAGACGGGGAAAAAGCGACGTCGTCCGGCTGATGGGGGCGTCCGATCCCAGAATGCTTCTATGTGTCGTTCTGGAGGGCCTAAACAGCCAAGCTGTCCTGTCGTTTAATATGGACGATTTGTCCTGCATTGAAACTGAAGGTCGCCATTAAAAACTTCATAAGAGACAGGGTTCAGTGGAGACGCCAGAAGAAGCAGAACAGAGAAAGCTGGATCCACTTTACAACATAACCTCCTGTTTTGCAGGGATGAGGTCCAGAGCACATTGCCATAGTGAGAGATTTGAAGGTTCACCAACTAAAACCTCTACAAACAGATTTATTTATTTTTTACTCTCTGAATGGAGAGTAGGAGGAGGAGAAAGCTCTCTTTCAAACCTAAACAGCGATGGAGAGGACGCCTGACACCGAGTATCGGCTACATACAATGCCCGGCACCGGCCGATGGGCCGTTTGACACAAGATCATCACGACAGAGTCATCGTGTGACTCTGACGTGACAGCCAGGTGATCTTAAAGGCCGACGGGTGACATCAATCTTGACCAGTCAATAGAACTGATGAAGCTGCTGTCAGTGGAACATCTGCCACATGAACACAAAAAAGTCCACCACCTTTGACTTTTGGATAAATAACACCGTTCACGTTTGAGTTCAAAAAGAGTTAACAGTCATTGTGGTGACTGGATGTTATTTGCGCTGGTGCGCTCATACTCACTAGCTTGCGATGGTTGTTCTCTTCTATCTAAAAAGGGAGGGGGGAGGTACTGATTAATATCAAACGTACACGACACACATTTGATTCCCTTTCTCATCCTGAATCCATACCTTGAGCCTCTTTGACAGATTTCTTTTCGGCCTTCTCAGCTTCGCCTGCGAGAGGAGAGACAGCCCTGTTACAGCCTGCCAAATAGCTCTCCGTGATTGCGGTGTGCATTTAATATTCTTGCAATATTATTCCCCACTCAGTTTAATACAGCTTGGCATGTCCCTAATTAGAACTTTATTGTGCACAAAACAGCCCGTTTCATCTCATAATCTGCGAGAATGTTTCCAAGAGGTGGGATTTGTCCTGAAAGATGCCAGTAGAGACTTAACATTACCATGATTCAAATGGAAAACTTTGTTTTAAGAAACCTTCACCCTCTCGCCTGCTCTTCCACTGTTCAATTTGTGTTTGCATGCCATTAATTCCTCTGTTCAATTTCCTCCAGAGCCAGAGAGCGCTTTATAAAAAATTGTTTGACATGCAGTCGAGCTTTTGATTGTAATGTCTCGAGGAGGAGCTCCCCGCAAACCTTTTGAATATCGACGAGCATCCAGTGATCAAACACATCACTTTACTTTCATCATCATTTCAATAAACGTGGAATCGCGCTTCTTTCAAATGCATCTCATGAGTTTGTAGTTTACCGTGCAGAAATTCGAACGGACGACTTTTAGATAAAGGTCGGCGATGCAGCCTCGTTTAGTCTTCAGATGACGTTTAGTCATTTACATTTGGTCATTTAGCAGACGCTTTTATCCAAAGCGACTTACACGCAGATGAATGAGTTTGTGTTGGCGCATTTCAGTGCCATGCTTGGCACAAAAAAAAAAAAGGCTCAAACAAAAACTGTTGCTAAAAATATCAAAAAGGAAACGTCTGGGGTATCACGGTAGTCCAGGGGCTAAGACGCATACCACATTAACTGCAATGGTTCAAATGCAGCGGGAGACCTTTTTTTTGCATGTCATCCCTCCATTTCTCACTCCATGCGTTTCCTGTCTGCCTCTCAACTGACATTTAAAGGCAAAAATGCCCCCAAAACATCAAACAATACGTAACTTCCGTGGCCACTGACATATCTGTAGAATGCGGATTTAATCCTCACGCAAACCAACAAATGCAAGCATAGATACACGTATTCGAATGTACACTTACTTTGCTTCTCCGCCAGTGATTTTGATCTCGTCTTGGCTGAAAAGAAACAGACATCAAAATTAAGAATTGCAGGGTTCAGTACAAGAGTCCTGCTCTGCTCCTCAGGTCGGTGAAATCCTCAATGCTCAAGGTAAATAACCTGGGTCCCACTTTAGAGAACGTGTCACCTGGTTCAGACGATGATCTGGCAGGTTTCTCCTCCTTTGCCTGAGATGTTACATTCGCCCTCTTCACAGCTTCTAGTCTCGCTCTCAGTCTGATCGGCTGTGGACGTGGTTCTGGTTCTGGATCTGTTAAAGACAAGTTGACACCTAGATTTAAATGTATACCAAATACTCGCGCCAAATTCCGGTATAGCATCCGCATACACACAAAAGATAATCCAAGTGGGGAACTGGGCTAAATTGGATGATCAAAACCAAACCAAGTACGAAATGTCATTCTAGTGAACTCGTGCGTGCTCAGAGTTTTACCTTTCTTGGCTGTCGATGCCTTGGATTTGCTCTTGGCAGGGGATGCTTCTGCGAGGGGCAAAAACAATTAGTTTCCAATCATTTTTCGCGTCACGGACATGAAGGATGACTGACTTTCTGCAAATGAGTGAACGTCAGCGTGTGTAGTTACCTGTCTTTCCAGAGGCTGATTTCCTCTTCTGTCGTGCAGCTGCAGGCTCTAACATAATGAGGAAAGAGCCCTGATTGCTGGCCTGAATTTTAATTTGTATTTATTTTTTTGTGCTTCGGAAAATGTTTGCTGCTTTTTTTAACTGAGGGAGGGAAGTTCTTTGTGTTAGCTTTCCTACAATTTTCGAACTTTACAATTTCTATGACACCCTCCGGCTCAATGATGTTTTACCTTTTTTAGCAGCTGCAGCAGTTTTGGTTTTCTCTTTTACAGCTGGCTCTGGGAAAACAAATGTGGCATTCCTCAAAGATATAAAATATAAATGAATACAGTCCTAAAGCCCTTTTCACCTGACACCACATCATGGTCTTCTCATACCTCAGTATCGTAACTTTCTAAGGAGATTGTTTTTTATTATTTCGCTTATGTGAAGTTCATTACCTTTCCTAGCCACTGCGGGACTTTTGGTTCTCTCTTTTCTTGCTGTTGGCTCTGTAACAAAAAAATACTTACTAAGTACAGTATATGTTCAATTACAAAGAATATTCCTTAAGATAGCCACAGTTTGTTACAGTGTTTATTCACCTTTCTTTGCAGCGCCCACTTTGGTTTTGTGTTTCGAAACAGCAGCATCTAAAATGTGTTGAATTATATTATTCATGTCTTACTGAAGTGTGTAATTCTGTTCTCATTTACAGCAAAGCGCAGCTCAAATTGCTGTCTGCATCGTTTGTAATGACACTCAAGTGCACGCCAGTGACAACACCAAATTAGCGAGCTATAAAGATAAATTACCTTTCTTTGTCTCCTCTTTGCCTGCTGCTGGCTCTGAGGGGATAATTGGAGTGAAATGGCCATGCAGAGTTAACTTTCCACAATGAATGCATTCATACAGCACATTGTGTCATTGCACATCACCGTAAAATGCTGCAGCTGCACATTTGGTACGGGGAAATACTCCAGTTCCCAGACAAATGCAGCATTCAGTGGATCTGGAGACGCATACAGTACCTTTTTCTGAATCAGCGGCCTTGGTTTTCTTCTTTGCAGCTGGAAAACATCAGACATTAATAATTGTTCACCGCAGTAATTCAGAGAATGTGAGTCTAACTTATTAAACAGTTTGCACCTTTCTTGGGGGAGGCAGCCGCCACTTCTTTCTCAACAGCCTCTGGTTCTTTAAGATAGAAAAATTTAGGTAAGTCATGAAATTGAACTATAAGTTGTATTTTTCTTCAAAAGCAAAGATTTAATTTAACGTTGAAGCCGCAACAGTTCCTATTCTGAGGGTAAGATATGTGTTTATATTGGAAATCATAACGATTCCAAAGATTATTTCAGTAACGTTTCAGCACGTCACTACAGTTTGAAGTAACATTTTCAATTTGGTGAATATCTTGATTTGAAATGAAACTCATCATTTACTCTTTTCAGACTTTTTGCATCCCGGCAGAGTCAAATATTTAGTATTTTAAACATGTAAAGTTCAATTTGCATAAAACCTACGCCCCTAAACTGCAGCACATTCTGGCTAATATGTGACCAGGATACCAAAGGGAACCGAAAAGAGAGGTGAGGTTTTTTTTCTGTTCAGAGCTTTTAGATTTTCTTCCCAAACCCCCCGAAGGCAAGGCAAGTTTATTTGTGGAGAACATTTCATACATTTAGTAAGAGGGGTTTCGTATAGTGCATTAAACATATTAAGAAGTAAATATATTCAAGAATGTGAATTTAAAAAGAGAGAAACCATTTTAAAACAAATTCCAAAGAGAAAAACCAAGAAATAAATACTGGACAGGGCACGGTGGAAGTGCAGAGTGGAAAATAATGAGTGCTTAAGGTTTAAAATTAGTCATTCAGGGAAGGTCTGTGGTGTTTGACATTATGTTCAACACTTGAAAATGATTTGTTTTATCTGGTAGAAGTTTGCGGTCTTAGGTATTTCCCATACATTTTTTCACTGTCAAACCAAATTCCAGAGATCAAATTATGAAGGTTTTACATCTATTTGAGTGACACAAGGTTTTGCAAATTAGCCAGATTCCTCGAAAATGCTGCATCCTGTCATGCTGACTGAAGGCTTTGCATCTGCACGTACTGTATGGGCAGTTTACTTGTGTGTGAGTGTCACGGATAAGCATCGTTTAAGAAGGGTACGTTTCGATTTGGGACTGATTCCACGCTGACTTTGATTTGGCTAAATGATTCTCAGTTTTGATGAGATCCTCCACCGACTCTTCTCACCCTGGAGTGGAGCTCCAGCAGCCTGAGCTTCAGCAGCTGGAGTCTGGATCTCAGGCCGACCGGCAGCCCCTTGTTCCATGGCTGCTGGCTGGACTGCTTCAACATGTGGGCCTGGCTGTACTGGTTCCGGTTGAGGCTGCGTCACAGGCGCTTGATACGGTTGATATTGTGCATAGAGCGGCTGCATCGGCGGAAGTGGCTGCTGCTGATAAAGGGGCTGCAGTGGCGGGGCTCCCGGATGGACCGGGTGCGCGGTCAGGACAGGAGCGGATGGAGCTAAAAAAAAAAAAAAAAAAAAGAAACAGTGACATGTTTTTAGATTCCAGCAGAAGAGACTGAAAACATATGATCACACTGGTCAAAACATATTAAAAGAATAGTCTTTTACTGACATTATATCACTTATATATGTGACATGACAACAGTGTAAATACCTGACACGGTCGGAGGAGGGTACGGGTTGTCGGTGACGATGTGATGAACTGGAGGATAAAGAGTTTCCTTGACATATAAGCATGTTGACTATTGGAGGTAATGTCATCTCCAGAGTTAGAAAATATAACTAGAAATTAGTTCCCCTGTGTGATAGCAAACTGTTTCCGAATTCTTTGCTACTTACCGTACCAGCCAGGTGGAGACGGGCAGTAGACGGGTGCAGGTCTGCAAGGGCCAACTGAAACAAACATGCAGTATATATGCATATATGTGCTGGTCCTAAATGACAATTAGGATTTTGTGTAATGAAATTACCATACAGATGTCCCTCCAGGTTACTACATGAAAATAATTATATACACTAACTATATATATAGTATATTTACATTTGTATAGGTACTTTATAAACACTTTTAAAGTCATCATGAAAATAATAGGTATCATACCTTCTTCTCCAGATTCTGGGACCTCTTCTTTTTTTTTGGTGTCTGTCAAAGAAAAATGACCAGATGAAAAAACATCTTACTAGCCCTTTGTCAGCCCGAGCTGTGTGGCTATCGCCCTCTCCCCCTATTTTCTTTCTTTTCACTCAGGCATCTCTGTGCTGGACCATCGACCCTCCTGGACCTCTCTCTCTCTGGTTGTGTGGCTCAGGTCTGTTTGGCGACACCTGAAGTTGCTCGACGTCCTCCCGGCTCCATATTCGTCATATTTTTACACTATCCTTCTAATTGTGCCATCGGATTGTCCATGCTGTGATTTTACTATGTTGGTTTGTTCTGTGCACACAGTGATGCACGTCGGTCCTGGGAGCGCGATGCCTCCTCTGTTGCTCTTCCTCACCTTTTTTCCATTTCTCCCCTGTTAAAGGTTTTTTTGGGGGGAGTTTTTCCTTTTTTCCGAAATCAAGGGTCTAATGACAGAGCGTGTCATTTTCTGTACACGTTGTAAAGCCACCTGAGGCAAATTTGTGATTTGTGATATTGGGCTTTATACTGTAAATAAATTTCACTTTGCATAGTTTATATCCACAGTACAATACTTTGTCTGGCTCTTATGACAGAATGAGTGTGAATGGGACTTAATAGTGGCTGATTCATCCACTTACCTGTTTTGGAAGTCTTGGTCTTTTCCTCTCGCTTGGCTTTTTTTATTGGAATTTAGAACAGAAACATCCCATTACGTAAAGACGTGACAGATATTGTGAAAAGGCATTATTGGAAAGGTATATGGACTAATGACAGACGCACATGTCAAGTCACTGTTGAGCCAGATATTTATTTTATAGCCAGCTTCTCGCAAATTATTCATATGATCATTTTGCAACTCTCTTTTTCTTACGGTTTCAGTTTAATTTAAAGGAATAGTTCCACATTTTGGAAAACGCGCTTACTGACTTTCTTGCAGTTAGTCGAGGAGATTGATACCACGTCTCATGTCTGTGTGATAAATATGAAGCTATAGCCAGCGGTCGGTTAGCTTAGCCTAGCATAAAGACTGGAAATGGGGCAAAGCTAGGTTTTGTCCAGAGGTTACAAAAGCCGAGTCCCAGCACTGTAGCCTTATATTAAATGGAAAGATAAGGGAAAGAGTGTACTTCCGAAAATGCTGACCTATTGCTCAGTCTCAGTGTCAAACTCAGCCCTAACCTCCTCACTCATAGGAAGACCCAAAGTAAGTTTGAGTACCTCTGAGAATAGTAGGGGTTCTTCTGATCCTCTGGATATTTGGCCCCAGACCTGCATTTCTGGGAAGAGCTGGGTACAAAACATGCACATACTTTAATTCATTACAGCGCAATAAGAACAAGGATTAACTACTACGTTTTAGTTTTTTAACACCAATGTGGCATAAGGATGGTGTGTTACAGTGTTCAACGTTACCTTTCCTCTTTGGCTTTTCATCTGTCTTCACTGCTTCACGGTCTTAAAAGGAGAAATTAAAAAATTACAATAGGGTACTTAGAAAATTTAAGAAAAACTTACTTCACTATACTTCTTGATGCTCCATTAAAGTTATCGCTAGCGTTATGTTAGTCAAACAAAAACATTAGCAGTGTCAAATTATACACGGTTAGAGACTTTGCTGCCCTGAATTCTGCCATCAAAGGTGCGTTTACTCTCAATCCAGCCTGCTCCATCAATTAAAAACCCTAAAACATCAACTTTATTATAATAGATGAGCTTAATTTGTATTTGGATTCAAAGAATATTTTTATGATGAGAAGTTCCGTGT
This sequence comes from Coreoperca whiteheadi, assembly GCA_011952105.1. Taxonomy (NCBI): domain Eukaryota; kingdom Metazoa; phylum Chordata; class Actinopteri; order Centrarchiformes; family Sinipercidae; genus Coreoperca; species Coreoperca whiteheadi. The sequence continues at coordinate 23,697,420 of CM022481.1, read as the reverse complement.
GAAAACGTCAAATTGTTACCAGTACCTTTTCTCCTTCTCACAGCTGAAACCCTCCTCGGAGCCTCTGAAAACACAAACATGAGATCACAGGCGTCGAGCTACAAACCGGAGGCCTGAGCACTGAGCGTTTCTGCCCCGCAGGCAGCAGGACACAAATCTGCATTTATCGTAGCAAATGAAGTTTCATATTCTAGCGTCACTGGCAGATGTGGAGACGCACAATTTAAAACGGAATTGGAGTGCGGGAACGCAAGCGAAAGGCCTCATGAGTCTACAGTTTCCCTACTCCGTGAATCTAAATGCATCCGGTGCAAAACTAACACAGGTTCTTCATGTGAAGACAATCAACTAACATGCCATACGCAGCCAGAGACCAATTGACTAATGCAGACTAATTAAACGCGAGGGAACACTAGAAGAGAAAATATTCTGAAAGTGACAGGATCAATAGATTGCCTGAAATGCGATTGTGCCTGCCTTTCTTAACCCAACTTCAAAGTTGTTTGTGATGATATATTGTAATTTGAAATCAATTGCAGCGCTTAAAAAAAAATGTTTTAATGCAATAAATAAACTTAATAAACAGGTAGATTACTTTTAAGTACAGTATTGCTCATGGAGCAGTATTATCTTTTGACAGGGCTCTTCTTTTGATTGCTTGCTTTATTGTAAAAGCCAGTACATTTACTGAAGTGCAGTACTTAAGCACAATTCGGAGGTACTTGTACTTTCTCTTGAGCATTTCCATTTGATGCTTCTTTATACTTTTACTCCACTGCATTTTAGAGGGAAATATTGCACTTTGTACTTCGCCACATTTATTTGACAGCTAGAGTTACTGTTTACTTTTTGCAGATTCAGATTAACACAAAATATAACTAATAAGATATGTTAGAAGGAAAATTGTAGGAGTGCAAATATAAAGAGTGAGTGCAAATGCTGATAACTAATACTTATTAGTTGATTGTTGTTGACAAGTAAATAAAGTCGTTGAAATTATTGCGTAAATAATTATCATCAATAATATAGTATATATTGTTCTGAAATGGGCCATTCTGCAATACTTGTGTAATTTTATTCAAGTAAAATTTTGAATTCAGGATTTTTACTTTGTAAACTTTTCTGCAGCGTGCCATTGCTACTTTTACTTTAACTTGAGCAGAAGATCTGGATACTTTGTTCACCAGTGGTAAAAGTGCAACTTCATTGTTTGAGTCAATCTGAGGCCGCCACTGACAGCAGACAGCGACAGGACGTCTTTCTGCGAATCGTGCTGGTCTCCACTACAGGTGCCTAGAAAATCAAACAATTCCTAACACCCTTTAAACTTCAACATAAAGTCCTTCCACTGACGGCGTGTCAGAATGACGATGTCATGCTGTATTTTCGGACATACCGGGAGCGTCACAGACCTTTTTTGACTGCAGTCTTGGCGGCTGACCCTTTGGCCCTGGCGGAGTGCATGCAGGGACACGCTGAAATCCCAAAGCATAAAGGCGACGTTACAGTCACGGCAAACGAGACCTGACCGCTGTGATTATCGCCACTCGCTGACCTGTGGGTTCGCTCTTGGCTGCTTCTTCCTCGTGTTCGGCCGCGGGTCTGAGCACATCCACCGTTGCCTTCCCCTCATCGCCGTCTTCGTCATACCCCTCCTTTTCGTCTTCGGCCTCGTCTACAGCTTTCTTTAGTCCAGCTGCCGGCTCTTCATCTTCCCCCTCGTCCTCCTCCTCGAAAGCAGCAGGCTGACTGATAACTGAGGGGGGAAAAGCAGGACGTGAGGGAGCACAACATTTGTAAGGCGGCTGCTTACACTCATGCGCCGCAGCTGTACGCCTACGAATGGGGGTGAGAAAGAAATTAAAGGAGCAGTTTGAAATGTCCCACGTCTGTTTGGTACTCATTGCTCACATGGCACAAATCTGGGTTTCACGTTCACAGCCACTCATCCTTCTCCTCCTATCGGACAGCCGGCTTCAGGCTCAGTTTAGGCAAATCTAAAATATGTGACAAGTGCTAATAAGGAAAATAATAAAGAAAAAGTACACTACAGTACAGTTTAGCTAAATGAATACACCGCAATCTATCAACAAAATTGCATTTTTTTTTTTCCCTAAACAACGCCAATGCCACAAAACAAGAAGGTGTTGGATGAAAAAACTGCAGCAATGAAAAGAGATCTGGTGGTCTTTGTGACGCCTAGATGATACATTCGGCGTAACAGAAAAGAGTGTGCGGATGTTTTGATCTTTTACATGTCTTTTTTAAATAAATGTACATGAATGTAATACACATGTAGAGGAGAAATAACAAGAGTGTGGTGCTAAAGTGTTGTGAAAGGGAAGAAAGAAAAACCTGCGCAAAATGAAGCTGGCTTGGCTGAAGCCTGCAGTTCTTTATTTTATTTGTTTTATTTGCACCCATTTGAGGATTGTGGATTTTCTTTTTTTTTTTGGATTTTCTTTTTGCCCTATTAGCTGCATTGAAGTGCAGACGGCAGACTGAAACTGCAGCATGAAGTAAAGTGTGACGCCGGAACGGAAATCACTGAAACGTTAGGTTTAATTTGCTAAATCGGTTTTGAGTAAAACAGACTTTCAGAGCTTCTGGGTTTCCCTTTAAAGGGTTTTATACATCACAAAAACAGGTTTTCCTGCATGACGGCGCATGAAAACCGAGAGCACCACACACGAATGGTATTTGACTCCTAATAAGTTTCCTTTTAACAAATATTATTTTGCATTGTAACTATTGTTTTGCCCCTTTTAGATGAGAAAGTTGTGAACTGTATTATGATTGGCTTCATATTTCATGCAAACTGACTAAGTAACAAATGTGCCCATTTTACTTCAGGTCAAATGGAGGCACTGCCCCATGAATTGTAACGGTTTTTTAGAAAAGGTGTAGAACCGCATTCATACGAGAAACAGTTTGATGCTGTGTTAAACGAGATCTGATGGGCAGTTATTGTCTAACTGCGTGTAAAACGCAGCAGGTGTGCTGGATGTGAGGTGCTCACCAATCCTCTCTGCTTCATCCTCCTCAGCCTTTTCTTCATCAGCAGCCTGTTTGACCTCGTCCCCGTCCTCGCCCTCGTCGGTGACTGCCTCAGTCTTCACTGCCTCCTCCTGGACAGTGAACGCCGCTGCAGTGGTAGCTACATATACACACACACACAGTATAGTATAATTCAAGTGTTACTACTTAGTTTCATGTATTGTGATGAGATATTGTTATTTAAGATATTATTATTATTGCTAGCATTATCATTGTTATTGTTGTTGCTTCATCCCTCTCCAGATGTTAAAAAGCCACCCTAAAAACAGAATAAAAATACACTATCGTGTAAAATTCATATCTAAAACATAATAAATATATGCAACTACTAGATCCATCTTTCCTTTTATCCTTTTCTATAGTATATAGCTTTGATATATTATTAATATTTATGTAATATTGATTTAGAAGGATAATTTAACTGTTGACAATTACTTTGTTTTGTTGTCCATAAAGATCATTTGAATGGACATCTGCCAGCCAATTGGAAACAAGCATTTTCTCTGGCTATGCAATACGGAAAAAGAACTCAAAATGAAAGTGACCAATGAGGGTGGACTATACCTGCTAGCAAGACGTCGTCAACATCATCATCGTCGTCCTTATCTTCGTCATCGTCGTCGTCTCCTTCATCCTCGCTAGCTAGGGACTCCGATGTGAGTTCTTCATCATCTTTGTCAGCGCCAACAAACGTTCCTGTGATCCCCGTCTCGTCTTCTTGGTCGAGGGTGAACTCATACGGGCTGGTATCGATGTCTTCGTCGTCTTCGTCGTCATCCTCGGTTGTGTCATAGGAGGTGTCATCACCGAAGGCAGATTCTTCATCTGTCTTAAGAGCAATGGCGTCAACTTCGTCTTCATCACCCAAGACGCCGCTGTCTGTACTCTCAAAGGGAGGGACGCCGACTTCCTCCTCTTTATCATCATCGTCATCGTGGACGTCCTCTTCAGTGACATCATCGGGTTTGTCACCATCGTCCTCGTCTTCGGCATCGTCGGGGTCAACGCGGACACCTATGTCGAGGTCGAAGTCGAGCTCCGCATCTTTGAGGTCACCGTCCTCCTCATCCTCTTCATCGTCTGCAAAGTGTTCAGAGGAGGCCACAGAGATGTCCTCGTCTGATTGGTCCAGATCATCATCATCCTCACCGGTGTCTTCAGCAAATCTGACGTCTTCCGCCAGGAGATCGTCATCAACAGGTGAAGGGGGAAGCTCTTCCTCCTCAGCGAGTTTATGAGCGTCGACTTCATCCTCGTCATCATCCTCACTAGCAGCAGGAATAGGAGGAAGATCAAGCTCCAGGTCATCGTCGGTGTCTTCTGCAATGGCGTCATCGCTATCAGATGTCGCGACACCCTCAGCTAATCTGTCATCTTCATCGTCGTCGTCATCATCCTCTTCCTCCTCCTCACTGGAGAGAAGGGCGGATTCACTGACGTCTGAGGTGTCAGTGAATGCGTCGTCACTGGTGTCGTCTTCGTCGTGTTCTTCTTTGCCTCTTTCCTCATCTTCATCAGGCAGTGTTACGTCTTCGTCACTGTCTTTGGGGTCAACCGGTGCGTCAGACTCAGAGTCGGGAGACACGGCCACCTCTTCATCCTCAGAGGTGGAGATAGGTTCAGGAGCAACTTCATCATCATCTTCTTCATCAGCAGCAGCATCTGCCTTCTCTTCTTCCTCCGCATCATCATCATCTTTGTCAGCCTCTTCTTCCTCTGCTGCTTCCTCTTTCACTTCATCATCATCTTCATCAATCTCAGCTGCAGCTGCCTCAGGTTCCTTCTCATCCTCCTCGTCTTCATCCTCATCTTGCACCATCTCAGCAGCTACTGCCACCTCATCTTCCTCATCTTCCTCCTCCTCTTCCACAACCTCTACTCCTTCCCCTTCTTCCTCCTCCTCATCAAGTCCTCCTACCTCCTCTCCCTCCTCTCCCTCCTCCTCCTCCTCCTCCTCCACACCTTCTACTCCCTCCTCTTCTTCTTCTTTTTCCTCCTCCTCCTCCTCTTTAACTCCTCCTACCTCCTCCTCCTCCTCCTCTCCTTGTTCCTCCTCCTCCACTCCGTCTTCCTCCTCCTCCTCATACTCTTCCTCCTCCTCCTCCTCATTGTCTTCTTCTTCCTCCTCATAATACGCCTCTTCCTCATACTCTTCCTCCTCATAATACTCCTCTTCCTCATACTCTTCATCCTCAAAATACTCCTCCTCCTCCTCCTCCTCCTCCTCCTCCCCAGCAGCCTCCACTTCATCTCCCTCTTCTCCCTCCTCCTCTCCCACCTCTTCTTCACCCTCGATGACTTCAACCGCTGATGGTTGCGTCTGCGCTTGCATCCCTATAACTATAAGAAACATGTTAATGTTATTCTAATTATCACTGTGATAACGTTTTAAATAGAGACTTGATTGTTCACAAATAATGTCTCGATATTTATAACCACACTTGAAAAAGTAATAGTATAAGTGATTTATGTTCTTTTTAATGTATTTGTAGCCTAGGATATATACAACAATGTCAACTCTGTCTATTCAGATCTGGTGAGATGTCCAAGTTGGCTATTTAAAGGATACATCTAACAACAGGACTGTTACTGTGACATACAACCCTTTTACACAACGGTCCCCTGCACAACAATGGCAGGTAGGAATGAATGAAGCAATGTTACACATGAATATTTATAGCGCTGCAAGCAATGAAATAATATCTACTGAAGTAATAAAACGTCAGTCTGCAACAGTAGTGGAATTACACAGTATATCGTACAGCCTAATTAAACGACACAAATGAGTAAACTTAAAGCTGCATGAACTGATTTTGGGGTTTTTTGCCCCTTGGGGGCAGCGCAACAAGCTGTAAACTCAACATTGACAATTATCATATTATGGAAAACTGGTTAGCTTATTTACACATCCAGCAGATACGACAAAACATTAGCATTTATTTTGCAAGTCCAATATTCGCTCTTCTTTTTGCTCTGCTTTTGGTCTCCACCAGCAGCTGCTAAATGCACCTCTATGTTCACCAGCTAGTCGCTAACTTTGTCTGTCTGCAGTTTTGGGCTGGGCGAGGCAGTGTACAGTGGTTTTATCAGAGCTTTTCCCCTGAAAACAGCTGCCTTGCTCCATCTAAGAAAGATGCTGATAAGAGCATTGAGACTGAACCAAACGGCAAAATGCAGGCTGTAAAACCAAAAGTATGAGCTGAAAGATGCTGAAACACTTGGGTGATGATTCTCTGTCGTTTTGTCTTTTGACGAATTTTTTATACAAAAATATTGATTAGTGCAGCTTAAAGTGGGAAGGCAAACAAAGATGTAATGGGCACAGTAAGTAAGGTCACAATACAGTAATCTCCGACGTGTAAGAGGATGCTAACACTTAGCTATGAAAAGGAAATTAGCATCCGATCTACCTATCCCAGTCTAGAATTGAGACATTTTTCCGTTCTTGCTCCAAACAAGAGGTACATACCTTTACTTCGGGATGGTAGAAATTCTCCTAGAACACAGAAAGGAAATGGAAAATCAGCAACATAACAAAATAAAACTACATGCGACTGTTTGGATGCCAGGTCGCATACAGTACATTGTCAATTTTAGTAGAGGTTTGATAGTTTAGTGGAAGCAGTTAGCGTAGAAAGTTAGAGAGACACAGACAAGCTTCTTATTAGAAAAGTTATTAGGGCAGCAGAATAATAAGAACACATACCTTTGATTATTGCTACTATAGTGATTTACTGGTGTTGCCTCCATTACTCTATTGCTTCAAGGGTGAGGGACAGGATTGATTATATCCATCTAGAGTTAATCTACACGTTCATAGGCAAATAGTAATCATAAAATACCTTTTGCTTTCTTAATCTTCACCTCCACCTCCACTTCCTCCTCCTCCTCCTCCTCCTCCTCCTCCTCCAACCATCTTGAATCTTTGAGAGCGTTCAAAGATCAAGTCAGCTTGAAACTTTCACCATAATAACAATCAAGTCTCTGGCAAAGTTGTGTCCTAGATCTATGTATGTCCGTCTACAGTCCCTCAGCCACACAGTTTATGCAGTCCTGCGTGCTTTTAACAAAACAACATAGTCACTGAACTATGTCCGCGAAGATTCTTGCAGTGGCATCACTATTTATCGATTTCAGTTTATTAGAGAACGTTTGCCTCCCTCATCACAAAAAATATACATAAAAAAACATAAAGAATAGGAAGAAAGAATAGCACATGTAACGCAGCATGAACAAGACATTCAGAGCAGAGAGCAAGGCTTTTTCATCTCTTCTTCATATCCGCTGCAGGAAGATGATTGCAACAGGAAATACATTCCTAAACTGCATCAGTACCAACCTTTTTTTCTCACTGCGTATAGATTTCCTGGAGAAGAGGAGAGGGAAATGAGTTAATGCACTGCAGTGTCCTAATTTGATCAGATGAACTGTAGTATCGCTGTGTTTACTCAGCTTTTTGCAACTTTATGGGATGCACGGTTTGCTTGTCTACCATGTGTCGAGTGGCTGTACCTTCGTCTTCTTCAGGAGCAATCAGGTTGGCAGCGAATTTGAACATTACACTGATCACGTTTGTTGATTCCTCCACGACGTCGTTAACCGCCTTCATGGGGTCTGAACCGATCTTGCTGAGGCCTCCTGGTGGAGCAGGGACATGAATGCGGGCACACAAACACACCAGCGGATTTGGTCACTCATTTAGCCTGCTTGAAGGTGTTTTCCTGGCCAAACGCGTCCAAGTTCAGTACGAGTCTCTGAACTCTTACTCATACATTTTCTCAATGCAGACAAAGCTCTCATTCAATGCAATGAGGAAATAATAAACTCTAAAGCGAACGGTTAAACTGTGGGGTGAGGCTACAGGAGGTGAAATCAAAAGGCTGAAATCTGGATATCAGGAATTAATCAATCTTCTATTAGGAGCACGGATCACCCGTCTTCCAGTTTAACCAATGCAAAAGGCCTTCTACATAACATACTGATGTGCAAAAAGCATTTGAAAAATCACATTGACCCTCTTTTATCAAGTTATCATCCATGGGTTCTTTGAAACATATCAGAATGTTGAGTTTTCTCATCAAATGTAAGTTTTGATATCTCCGAGTCAAACAATGGTCTCCCAGAGCTTGAACATGTACTTGTTCCCAAGACAGTTTGATGAAGGAGGACCAGTGTTCCCAGTGCAAACACTTTTGAAACAGAGCAGTTCAACAGATCTGAATCCCAAAGTGAGCGTTAGAAACCACCATTGTAGAAGCAACTCGGCGGAAAAAAGTAGAAAACGAAATATTTTATTTTTGTCCTTATTTAGACGTTATGCGATGCACATTATCTCTGTGTTCAATTTATTGTTCATAAATGAACCAGGCTGTCCACCGAGAATACCTCGGCATATTACGCTTTTCAAGCCCTGAATGCAAGACGATCTAGACAAACAGGCAAAGTAAACGTAGAAAAACAAAAACAGTAGACCATTCAAAAATACAGCAGTAAAATGCAAATGCACACAGATTTCAGATGTGGTTGATTTATTTTGTTTTTCAAACAGGATATCTTCCAGGATCGCTTTTGTAAAACAAGCTCATCGGATTCAAATATTCAAAATGAGTCCCCCCCCCCCACCTGTTTGAAATCAAAATACTTGTGTTGGGTTTTGAAATATTTGAACCTTTCTTTTTTTCCTTCACACAGAATAAAAGCAACATAAATAACCTGGAAATCAGAAATATCAAACTAAACTACAAACTACCCGTAGCATCATGTTACTATCTGAATAGAGGCAGTATCAAGCAGAAATGCAGAAATCAAGCAGCTTATAGATCTGCAGACTTGACAGTGAAGCCCTATCTAACATTGATAGCTAATATTGGCAGTCAATGTTAGGTAATTAGTATTTTTTATCTGCGATAAAAGCTTCGGCTCTGAGGAGTTAGTAGCAGATAAGGTGCCTTGCCTCTACGGCCTGATTCCTTTAACACCTTCCTGACAGCAGGAGGTGGGCGACCTGGTTGGATGAGAAACACAGTGGCAATAAGCAAAGACATCGAGCACAGTCCTGAGGCCTGAAGAGGTGAAGGGAAGGAAATAAGGAGAACTGTTGTTAAATAAAATAACAAAACATGAATTTCAATGAATACCGTGTCAGAAAGAACAAAAGAGAAGTTGATATTTCTATCGCTATCAATGCACACATTGATTTGTCCTTATATTCTTTTGTCCTTTGTTTCTACATGAAATTGTGAATATGAAAGATATTTAATTAGCAATGTTGTAGTCTAGGGAAAATGTCTGCACTGCTTTGGTTTTGCTGGGTTATTCTAGTGTTTTTGCATGACTTTCTGTTAATTTGTAGTGAGAACCAAGTGTAATGGGTTAGGAAGTGAAGGAGCAATGAAGGAAGATGCTCTCGTTTGGGTTAGAAAATTGAGTAGAGCTGAACGCACCGGAAATGAATGAAGTTCTGGAAGCATTGTTTGTTTTAATGTTGCGAGGAGAGATGGAACCAATGCTTGCAACTTAGTTATTGTCACGGCTACAGAAAAACGTGTGAACAAGTCAAGTTAGTCAATTTCATACCAGAGCAGTTCAATGTCCTATACCAAAACATTAAGATAACAAATCATACTAAAATGAAGGAAACTACAAAACATTTTTGATAAGACAAATATATATATATACTGTATATATATGACAATACATATAACCCTCTCTCTTTTTCATTTTAACAAAAAGAAGAAGGAGAGATATTTCCTCTCACAGTGGAGGGGATCCATGGCCTCCCTTCTGTCTGGTTTTGTCTCTGACTCGTGTCAGTATCTTTTTAATTGAACCCGCTTCGGCGCTGCAGTATTACACCGTTTACTGCGAGTCGTGAAATCTGATCACTTCGCTGCAAGTGGTCAAACAGCAAAGTAATTCGCACTCAACTAATTTGTTTTGTGGAGCATTAAAAATAAAAACTACATTCACTCCAACCGAGAAGTCCTATAAAGTATTTTAACAACTGACTGTTGGCCGCTTAATTAAAACGCCTGCCGACAAGGAGCAAGTCTCTCAGCTTACATGACAATTGTGCAGACAAAATAGTGAGTATACACTTCTAGAATCCACTTGTAGCTATACTAGAAACAAACTAAACAATTATTAATAACTTGTTACATTGCTGACCAAATAAAAATGGCCTTTACAAAAACACCTCCTCATAAGACAGCTGCCTTCTTGTTGCTCTCGGTACTGCTTTCTCCTTCACATCTACCTTTGAAAAATAGTTTCTTCATCCATACATCTTGGTAAACTGACCCTCCATGCTTAAACGCTGCAAGCCAAATGTTTGACATTATCCCTTCTTATAGTTCAGCGCTCAAAGCCGTAGTGGCTTAAGAATAGTGCAGGACCACATAAGATGATTTCACCAAACAAGACAAGATTTTCAGTTAAACCTTAAAGAAAGAAATAATGTGAGACAATGGGGGAAATGTGCAAGGCCGTAATTTCCTCTGGAAATTAGTTTTAAGGATTTCAAAATCCTATTTTTGTTCCCCTCACTTTTATAGTTTCAGGTAGATGTTTACCAAAACTTCTCTGAACAGTGTGCTCTCTCGCTGTCCAGCTGCAGAAATCTACACGAGAGACTCTCAGAGTTGATAGAAATGCTGACGTGCATGCATATCTGAGTTGCCTTTGGTTATTATAATGTGTTCAAAGGAATAAACTTGAAGAGCACTAGGCATTGCTTTGTGGACCTGGGTTTTGCCTCTCAGGCTACAAACAAGCTGCCCTACCTTGTTGGGTAACGCTGTCGGGGGCTGTATGCAGCCTGAAAGGAATACCTGCAGACACTACGCAGGGCTGAAGGGGGGTTTCAGAAACCAAACCTACACCCTTGGAAATGTGTAAGCACTTTATAATCAAACCTAATAGTTGAGTCCAAAATCCTCAGAATGCCGTCCTGCACTCAGAAATGTACAGCATATTGCTTCAATAGTTAGCACTTTGCAGTAGAAAACAGATCTACCTAAAATCTCTAAACAAATTCATATTTCTATGCAATAATAAATTACACTATGTGCAGCATACTGGTTGCCAGACTGAATGCTAAACTTGAGAGTATTGAAATGTTTTTACTGCAACACTGCCCCAAAACTGGTTCCAGTGTTGCTAACTGGAGCGGAATTTCTTTCCAAATTCACCCAAATTCTAACCCCTTAAATCCAATCTGGTGCCAGAGCCAGCCTGCATTTGGCCCACTGGTGCCAAAACAGAGCCAAGTGTGCCAACACTTAGCCACAGTCCGCCTGACTTGGCCGGCTGAGTAAAAGCTGGCTGTGTCCAGTATGAAAATGTATATTAATGAGTTTATAGATTTACATAAACATTTCCAAATTTCAGCCTCTTCAGTGTCTGCTTCCAGTCAAAAACACAGCTGTATCTGACACTGAGACGCTGGAAGGGGACAATGGGCAAAATTGCAAATGAACAGAAAACGCCTCTCCTTACCTGAGATGGCCTTGTAGTCCATCAGATCAAACATGATGACAAAAACACAAGACCACGTAATGATGAGAGCCAGAACCAAGATCCAGGCCAGCGGGGAGCTGAAGGTTGAGTGGAGGTCATCTGTGAAGGATTTCTTGGACCCTCGCGCCGGCAGTGACCCGGCTTCTGCGCTCTTGCTGTCGATGACCATGGTGGTGGTGGTCGACGACCGCGCTGACGAGCAAAGAAACTCTGATCACATACAGTGCATGAAATATGGCCTTCTATGGAACTGTTTTTTTTTTTATATCTTAATCCCTAATATTCCAGGAATATCAGTGACTCTACATGCTCAACCCACTTTTTTTATATTAATGCATACCCACTAATTAACATTGGGAGCCGTCCGATACAACCACAGTCTACAACTGTCACACAATGGGAAGTGACATCATGTTCCACATACTATTCAACCTATTTTTACTCCATTGCTCCGTTGTTACTATTATCTTTATTGTCATTGTTATCATTAGTATTAGTAGTAATAGTAGTAGTAGTTGTCCGGAAAGATCATGGTTCTAAATTTATTTGGTACACCTGGCTAAAACTGATGCAAAATAATCTCAAAGAGCCCTGAGATAAATCCTACCTTCATGAACCTTATAATGTTTAGTGTTTGTTTAAACTGTTCATTTGTTATTATGGTACGTTTGGAGGCTGTAGCTTGCTGTGCTGTTGAGTTGTGTCGTGGCGCACCGAGAGCTATTTCTAATATTTTGTCCACCACATTTATAGCAATAAGGGTAGACTAAATATATTAACCCTTCTGACGCAACACAATTCGACAGCACCACAAACTACAACCTCCAAAACTACCTTTAAGTTACATCAAAATCGCAACTGAGTGTTTTTCTTTTTCCTGAAATAATAACAGGGTCTTTTGACTCCCGAGACATTAAAGAACTAAGACCGTCTTTGAGACACCCTTTGACATTGACGGACGGTCAAACGTTGCATTTCTGACAATGTTCCCAACACTCTCTATATGCTGACCCATTGCAAAGTCTTGCTGTTATAGCCACTTTACTAATCAGGAAACAGTGCAATCTGGTTTGTGTTTTACATTTGCTTTAAAATGTTATACGGTTTATGATAATACATTGTAGTAGGAAACAAGTGCCGTACCTGTAAACACAGATTTTAAAACAGTGCATCATTTGATTTTTGCCTCTTTTTCATTAAGATGCAAGATAATGGATTACGTTTGTCACGTAAAATCAGTAACAGTGTAGTCGCTAGCGTCACTGTGTGGTGGGAAAGCCCAAGCCACCTGTTGACTCTCGTCAGCTCACTGTTGGCAGCTACTGTAGGCTACTCCATTACTGCTGACTCAAACAGCTTAGCAGCACTAAACACACACGGACACACACACACACACACACACACACACACACCTATGTCTAACCTCATTGCTCTGACTCCAACAGGTCAGTGCGATTTATGAGTGATGAAACCGGCTACTGTGGGCCGATTGTCATGGCATTGGATGGCTGCTTATAGCTTTACAGTAAGTGTGACTGAAGGTCCTGAAGAACTTTGTTAGCCATGCTTTTTTTTTTTCAAGGGGGCAGTTAGAAGGAGTACCAAACACCTACTCAAATGCAAACATAAAAGACAAATGGATGCTATATGGTTTTCTTTCCCAAGGATGCTGCTCTTTGCGCTCGTCCAGAACAAGATACTACAAGATACTACTGACCATACTGCAATGAAATTTGGTACAGATACGCCTGCTCCCCAGTATATGATTCCTGGGGCTTCTGATAAGCCCCAAACACGTTTCTAGTGTCACAATTACTGGGAGACTTTCACCTTGACCAAAACTGTTGTCACTGAGCATCGAAACAAAAAATACCCTAATTGCTGGATTTTCATATAATTTTGGTAACCTGAGACCTAATCAATCAATCAATCAATCTAAACTTTTACTCAGGAGACACACGGTCCAAAAACACAAACATATAACCAATACAATAATACCAATACAAACACAGCAACAAAACAAAAAACAAAAAGTCCACAATATCATAGATTTGCATATAAGCTAAAACCTAAGACATCTGTAGTTCTAATTTCAAATGCAATGTGAATAAAAGTTAATGAGTTACTTAAGTGTAACATTAAGTTGTGTATTATAAATATAAGCACATTTGAAGCTAGTAATGGGAGGCAAAATCTATAGTAATTTGACCTACAAGTCATGTCTTTTGCTAACAGCTATCATGCTAGCTAGCCAACGCTAACCAACATTCAGGCTAACAATAGCCGTCAACAACGTACCTCGATGCATGGACATGTTATTAGCGCATACTCTGGATGCATTTAAACATTTAATGTTCAGTTGTCAGTCTGCAAGTTTATGAGGAGCTTGTAAAGTTTTTAAAATACACGAACTACCCCAAAAATAGCTTACAGATTACGGCCACATTGCTTTCGACCTGTACTAATCTTTATGAAGTTCACATTTGGCAAAACACTCAAACTGATTGGAGGCGTCGTAGTCCAACCATGGCATTCACTGAGGTCTTGCTACAGTTACATACTCTGCTACACTGGGAGCTGCACAGAACAACCACAGCCCACTGTTGTCTAACTGCCAATCTCTGGGTAGATTCACTGGAGTAACGGAGGGTAAAAGCTCACACGGGACATTTCAGAAGTAGTTGTTGAGTAAAGAGTCAGTTTTGCTTCCTCTTCCAGTATTTTATGAGTAGATTTGACCATGTACTGTCTTCTTGTACATATAGTACTCACCTCTCTAAAGTGTGGGGTTACCACTGCTATTTCTTTTTATGAAACCTGCTTAATTCAGGTTTCTACACTCACGTTCATGAAAAGCGGCATCAGCCATCAGACCAAAACCCCAGTTTTTGCCCGTAGAATGCCGACTGGTCAGCTGAACAGCAACATATCTTGACAACTACTGGTCAGATTTCCATAAAAGTTGGTATGAATAGAGTATTCAGTCCGTTAAATTTCAGGGGGCTTCATGACCTTCATTAAAAATCCTTTGACGTTTCCTCAAGTGCCACCATCAGGACAACATTTCCACTTATGCACAAGAAATATCAAAATCTAAATGTCCAGAATGTCATGAAACTTACTCATTTTCATTTTGGTCACTCCGGGTGCTTCTCCCCCCAGCAAGACCCTTAGATCAGATGTCAAAATTACACACAAGGCATCTACTCAGCACTTTTTGGACATTACTTCCGGGTATTAAAACATCAATAACGTGTGTCTCTCCTTAGCCATTCACACTCATGCTTCTGTTGACCACCACTTTTCAAACCCAACTCTAAATGGTTTGACCAGCCGTCCATGCACGATTCCTCCTTTTATGGCTGACCTGTCTCCGCACTGTGGATGACATTTCTGTTGTTACTCTCACTGGGTATCCATGACAGCTTAGCTCAGGGCAGTCATTAGGAGCTAGTGGTTGCCTGTTCAGTCAGAATACAGGGGAGTGTAGTCATAACATTTCCTTAATGAGCACATAGACCTGAGCAAAGTGCAGCAGAGACCTTCACGATCCGGCTGGTTGAGCATGGTGGTGCTACTAATCAGGTTGGGAGCTTGATTAAAGCTGCTGTTTCCATGTCTCCAACAAGCATGTAATGTTAGTCTTTACACTGCAGGCTGTCCATTAGGACAGTTAAGGATGCAATAATGAGTAGGAGGAAACCACAAAAAAGTACAGACGTCACATTATTATTACTACAATTCAGGAAAAAAACAGTATCACAGATCCCATGTCTGTTTTATTTATTTTTGTATTATCTATTCTTCCACTAGATTTCCCATTTGATCTGAATTTATATCTACTCTCTGCCTCACAGACAACAATTCACTTTCCCACGTATGGAGCGTTTCCATACCATCAGCTTTGTAAACACGCCTGACTGACCTGACTTCAGTAATCACTGAACTGTCATAATTCCCACAATTACTCTTAAACATACTTGCTGCCAAAAACTATATATTCAATGGCCTTTAACATACATATTTTAAATGGAAATGCAAGAAGCATTGCAGTGTCAGCACATTTAATATTTCCAGAGCAAAATCAAGCTAGAAGTTACAGTATGTTTTCCAAAACATTTCACTGCTCAGATTTTTCTTTGCTGGACGCCAAATGCAATTTGCTAGTAAAATCCTAACACCTGTTATCATCAGATAACAAATGAACTATCCTGTGGTCCCAAAATATCACATTATGTGATCTTGACATAACGGGAATTTATTACTTCAAGACACCAAATGTTTTTTAAGCACAATATTCTGAGATACCTAGTCAATAATAAGGTTATCTCTAACAGGATAGTGGGCTTCCACACTTTTACAGTCTGTCCAAGTCACTCCTCATGACCATGTGAGAGGGAGGAGACACCCTAGAGGACGACATCAAAAACTCAAGAGGATAAAGTATGTAGGTTACCACCATCTGTTTTCTTCTAATAAGGAGTTAATTAAGAGGTAATCATGAGACAACAATTGGTTATCCTGAGATAGTGTAATAATTACATGCTATTTGGTGAAAACCTTCTAAAAAAATAAACATGAACACCACAAGAGCATAATTCTTGAGTGTGGAAGTTCATGTTGATCACAGAAAAAGTTGCTTGACAAAATGATCATCCAGCTCACTGGCCCTTTCCGGAGCTTTCAACCAAATGCCATGGTCTTCGTCAGTGGCTGGACTCTGGTTCTCGGGTGTCACCTCCAACTCAGACCTTGACATGCGCTTGAAGGCTCCGGAAAAGTTTGTAATCGCAACGTACATGTGTGTCGCGATCGCGAGAAAAAAAACCAGTCTCAGCTCGGAGGATAACCATGATCTCGCTGTCTTAATTAAGAGGCCCGCACGCCCACACAGGTGTTTTCAGTTATACAGGTCGATTTGCTGTCTTGTCAGGTCGAAAGTGGGCAGTGCTATGCTGAGGTCGCCAAACTCCATTTACATTCGCTTTTTAGCAAACTGTGACATGTCCAAATGTCTTCCGTGAAGAAAAAAAAAGGCCTATCATGAAGGTGTAAAGTGTTCCACTCTAACAAGTACCTGAATGCACACGGACCCATGGGGACTTGTGTCACTGCGGGGACAAAAATTAAGGTCCCCACGGGTAGAGGCGGGTAGGTTTTTGAGGGTTAAGACTTGGTTTTAGGGTTAGGGTTAGGGTTAGGGTTAGGTTAAGGTTAGAGTAAGGGTTGGGGTTAGGCACTTAGTTGTGATGGTTAAGGTTAGGGTAAGGGGCTGGGGAATGCATTATGTCAATGAGAGTCCTCACAAGTATATGTACCAGGTTGTGTGTGTGTGTGTGCACCACTGGCGTGTAATTAAGTTGTGAAGCTTTAATAGCAACAGCAGCTGCTTTCTGGTTTCAGACCCATCTTGTTTGTCTCATTTCATTAGCCATGTACAAAAAAACGGTTAAAGGCCGTATAACAACAGTATCAGCGGATGTGGTTACGTGCAACGAGAGGCACAGTGTTGATGCTGACTGATCCTATACAGCACTGTAGATGTCACAGGGGTCTTAAAGCTGCATCACAAATAGCCGATACACGATAGCGCCATATTTTTAGATACTTCCAGCCATGAAATTCCCCTACACACCAGAGAGCACAGCGTCGGAGGGACTGTGTGCAAAACAAAACAAACGAGCCCTGCAAGAGCTTCAGATATACATTGTGAAAGGCTTGTTTTACGTAATAAGCTGTTGAAACTGAATCGTAATACTTAACGTGATGATACTTTACCTTCAACTGCTTCAGTCATAGTTTCAAAACAAAAGTTCTATTCCGGCAGCAAATCTCTTGTGCAGATTACGTTGCCATGAAAATCAATATTTATGGTGGATCCTCAACTCCTCTGTGCGATTTAATCCCAGTGTTTAATTCCAATCTAGCAACGTCATGTGAATGGCTGGTGCTGAGGAGATGTGGAAAACCCGGGCCCTTTGGCCACCGCTGGTAACACTACACCTCTTTTTCCACTCTCATAACTTAAATCTGCTTTTCCCTTTCTTGCTCCAGAAGTCAAAAACTTTTGAGGGGTCCAAATGATTGCGAGGTGGTCCAGAGAGTTGACTTCCGTCCCGCTGGATGAGGCTGGGGAGACAGACAGAGACCAAGTTAAGGTGGTCACTGTCTTTGCCCTTTGCCTGGTTGGGGCTGGGGTTGTAGATAGAGCAGCGTGCCCCCCCCCCCACCCCACCCCCTCTACCCGCTCTGACAGAATTAGATCGACCACAGGGACTGACTGATGATGGAATTGGAAAGAAGAGAGACAGCTTGAAGGTAACTTTATCCCACCAGCCAATGTTGCTGTCGGAGTCACGTGATTACACTGCTAAAACTCAATTAGATCTAAATCGATCAATCAATCTTATTGTTCTTGTTTTCCGTTTTTTTTTTGATTAGTTTGAATTAAAGTCTGAATCTAATTAGGTACTGTTACATTCATGCCATGTTTCTGAGCCTCAGGCCCTGAGTTATTCTTAGAGCAGCTTGCTGCCACTAGTGTTCTGCTTCGCCTTTTTAGGCCAGAGGCGTGACCTTAACTCCCCCCCCCCCCACATGTTAACTAATCCCCCTCCTCCAGACCTCCACTGCTCAGTGCAAAGCTGTCATCAAGTGGAGAGAGAGGGGGAAGAACATCAGAACGGCTGAAGCGCAGGCGATATCCTCTAAGTTAAATCAAATTTGCACTGCTGTCATGGTACCGCAAGTAAACAACGGTACTCCAGGTCTGTTTGTTTAAAGATACGAATGCCGGATCAGGAGGCTTGAAAAGGTAAACACAATGTTAAAGTCTCGGTGTGCTTCAAACAAGCTAGGTCGCGTGACGTGCCACCCAACGACGTCTAAAGGGTAAAAAGAGTTTTATGCCTGTTTCAAATGGCCACACTGGAAGGTGGGGCAAAAGGCCTGCCGTTGTACTCTCCCGGCATCACCACACTGCCTCCCCGATCCCTCCCAAACAAACGTGTGTGTGTGTGAGTAGGCTCGACACGATGAATTGTACAAATGCGGATAATGGCACACACACACAGTCATCATGATTGTTGGATTGTGCGTGAAACAATGACTTGACATCATTGTCTGGCGTGGCAGAGAGCCGGGCAGGCAGGCAGGCAGGCAGGCAGGCGGGAGTGAGTGGTGGAGGAGGGGGCAGGCCTGGACACAGGAAAATCACAAAGTTTCTCAAGGTTCACACAACAACAAGAGTCCTCCAGGCAGGCGCTTGGCTTGGCCGTGTGGTTACCGCAAAGGTTAACTGACGATCTGGCGAAGACTGAAGTGAAGAGCCGGGGGATTGATATACTGCAGTGTCGTGAATGGGCCTTAGGTGTGTAGCAGGGAGAGCAGAAGATTTAGGTGATTGGTGATTGCCTGGAAAGCCACGCCCAGACACACACACACACACACACACACACACATACACAGAGAGAGAGACAGCGGAAAAAAAACAACAGGGAACTCACACGACCCAGGGAGGCGGAAAACAAGAGGGGCTAGCTGGAACCATGGCAGAACAAGCTTTAAACACAAAATTATATGGCGAACTTAGTTAGTTTTGGTCTCCAACAACTCCTGAGACATAATCCCAGCTCCTTAGCTGCAAATGTTCCCCTATGTTCACCAGGTAGCGTAGGTTTATCATAGTATTTGCCCTGAAAACAGCTGGTTGCTGTGAGTGAAAACGCTGCTGGTGAGAGTGGGGATCAAAATAGTTGCAAGCCAGAAAACCAAAACAATGAGCTTAAAGGCACAGAAACTTGGATCTCTACTTTTTAGGAGACCTTTACCTCATTTGTGATAGGAATGAATCCCAGTTGTTTGTCAGCGATGCAACAAATATGATATAATCACTTCGACTGATTCATTATTATTTATTCTTCATGAAGGACAAACATATCATTTTGATATTTTATTGAGCATAAAGCAGCAGCGGTTATTGCTTTACAGAGATGTTTTGTCTCTAACACTTGATAAGATCGGAGCACACGCGACTCGACTACACACACATTTTAAACATGTACATGCCGCAGAGCTTGTATCCGAAGCTTTACGTTCTCATCAAACTATTCTCCCATCACTTACATCGAAGTCTCTTTAGTAAGGATTTATTTGGGGCCAGGCGGAACAATTACAGCCACTAAAAACCTTGTCAGTTTACATTTGGGCATGTCATTACTGTTTTAAGATAGCCTTTCGGGTTATGAGTTTAATGTGAATTTCAATGTCCATTTTTTCCTATCTTTGTCTCTTTCTTTCCATCTGTTTCACATCGATCCACTTGCTTAATGCCCGTATCTGCAGATCTGTTAGTCTTCGGTCATTTCCCCTGTACTGTGCTTCAGATAAAATATTAGCGATCAAAAGCTTCAGCCCAAAAGCATCTACATCACAAACATACTGCAGTAATAACAATAATAACACCCTTCTGTTATTAGGTTTTTGCGGATGATTACGCATGCGTTACATAGCACATTTATTTTGTCCCCGTCGAAGAATCCTTTGTTGTGATAATACTGTAAACTGCATGTTAGTGACAGCCCTCACATATCTTCTTAAATCTTCTTTGTTAGAGCAAAATATAATGCAACGACGGCCCCAATCAATACCGTTAACCCTAACCCTCCACAGACAACTGAAACAGCAAACTCCGGATTGTTCCTCACCCCTAAAAAAAAGAAAAACAGAGCAATGAGTCATCTGGTATCATTTACAGTTCAAACAACCTTAAAATTATGTTGCTCACATTTTGCATTCATAATACCAACATCTCTATTCCTTAATGCAAAGGAAATGAATGAAAACATCTTGAGCTTTTATTTTCCTAGTTTTGGCCATCAGTCCTGTCATGTTTATTTTTTTAAACCTGGTGGACACAGCAACACCACTAGACACAATTTTACAGCGATGTCCGCTGTGGAAAGCAACACAAGGAATCCACGATCAAACAGATCTGCATCAATCTCCAGTTTGACCCGGCTTTTTTAGGGGGAAAACCAATTGTGACCATACTCAAAATGTCCTATATGGTTGGTCAAATGTGAACCAAGAAATAGCCCTTCAAACTGTAGCGGAGACTCTTTGGACGGTAATTTAGACGTCCTCCAATGTTCTCACTTCCAAAGAAGTGGTTTACATAACCTATTCCAATGCCACTGCTTTAAAAACCTCTCCAGTTGTCTGACAGCATGTGATACTTGTCCTACATCTCTGTATCGCTAGGGGTCAAATGTTAACTTTTCTGATATGAGTGATGGCCACAACTAGGAAACAAGACCACATTTCCTATAAATGTAAAAGTCAGAATTATTCAGACTGCTCGCTGGTATGCTTTCTTGACCGCCTGTATATTTTCTAGCTAAACTAGCTTCCAACCATGGAACCACAGGCACAGTCCATCCTTTTCATGCGTTGTGTTACCATCTCTCCACTGCAGCTCATCAAGAAAATACAAATAGACATTTTTGAACTAAAAAGAAAATACCCACTTGATTTAGTCTAAATCAAGTGGGTATTTTCTAAACTTGAACTGAATGATTTTGCACGGAACGAGGACTGTACCTAATCCGTTACATTGGAGTCCTACTAGGAAGGTATCACTTCACAGCCAGTATGGACAGGAGGATTACACAGACCAGTGACTCTTTTAATGTACATATTGCCATGTGAGTGAAGTTTAAAGACAGCCTTCATGATTACTTACAATTGCAGCAACGCATGCAGAAAGCGACCTGAAAGAAGGAACAATATGAGTAATAATCATTAGTCATAACTGCACAGTAACAATCCCTTATTCCTTAATATCACATTATCAGTGTACTTTACATTGTGTGTAAACCAGATTGTATTAGATCAGTAAATCGAGTCATTACCTGGAAAGCAGAAACTCCAAGAAACTTCCTGACCTCAAACAATGCAATGTCATTGCGGTTACACTCCAGGAGTTTGCCCTCATAGAACAGACAGTCCACAGTGAGGTGGACGTTCGGGTTGTCCACCTGTTTTCCGCTGTCAGTCACAACATGCTCAGGATCGAAGGTGTGATGCATCACCACCAGAATTGCTGGTTTACCAGCTGCAAACACGGAGAAAACACGACCAAAAGAGTCAGAAACAAATTGAAACTTACGAGGGGAGATCAGTTTTGTTTTTACTCCATCTGTATCCCACAGCACTGGGGGTGGCAAAGCTGTGGCTCTTTTTCTACGTGTGGTTCTACTAGTCACCTGCTGTTTGTATCTTTGCTATATTTTGTATCAATATTTTCACCCACAAGTACATTGTCAATAGTTTCTTTCCATGGCCTTTTTAAACATGGGCTTACAGGGTTGTGAATATTAAAGCTGTTTTAATTGATTTTTATTACATAAATTTAGGGTGAGGAGCTCGGTTATTTGGGAGGAGCTCAGAGTTCAGAGCCGCCAGCTGAGGTGGCTCGGGCATCTGTTCTGGGTGCCTCCTGGCATGTCCAACCGGGAGGAGGCCCCGGGGAAGACCTAGGACATCCTGGAGGGACTAAGTCTCTCTGTTATGTTGTGGGTCCATTAGTGTGTGTTTTGGGAGTGTTGTGTTTTTTCTGTTCCTAGGTTGCCTTAGTTCTGTGAGTGTCTTGTCTTATTTTGAAATTGTCTGTTTAGTTATGTTTTGGCTTTTAGTCTGGTTCTTCCTGTTTTATTTTGGTAGGTGTCTGTTCCCCTCTGTCTCGGTCAACTTTACTTCCTGCCCCTGATTTCCTGAGTGTGTTCACCTGTGTCCCGTTGTCTCTCTGTCCCTGAGTGTATTTAGTCAGTGTGTTCTCCCTGTGTCTTTGTCGGTTCGTCGTTGTATGTCCAGGATGTTCATCTCCCGTTGTCTCGCCTCCCGTGTAAGTCACTAGTGTTTGGATTTATGTTGGTGGCAACATTGGTTACGAATTACTGTAGATAATCCACAGACCTGTGAAAACTCTTCACACGGAATAGTTCTTTGATAGAAAGTTAGTTTAAGCCAGTCATCAAACATGGATGTCAAGTTCTGCTTTGAGAGGTTGTATTCATCCTCCTTATGGCCACAGCAACAATTCTAGATTGAAATTAATTCACTTCAAAGGACTTCCAGCGTGGGGCCTCGAGGGGAACAGCTAGAAACATGTACAAAAACAAACATTATGGTAAGGTTTTTCACACCAAAATAATAAACTGATTGGTCCAGTTTCCCTCTATACCTTTTTAGTGGGAAATTTGCCAAACAACTGGCCGAAGGCATTTCCTACCTGGAATTTTGTTCAGGCACTCTCGGACGTTCGTTTCAACTCGGGAAGTCACAGAACAGAAAACCAGTTGGTAGTCACTTTCTTCAGGAGTGCTCACCTCAGTGGTGCCGGCGCGTTTAAGCTTTGCAACAAAGCTTTGATGAGCCCCATTAGTTTTCCCCTCACATCTGACGTAGAACTTTTTCCTTGACACTGAAAATGGAGAAGAATGTTTGAGTCATTATTAAGCTGTTACATAGTTTTGCGTAGCCACACCACCAGAACCAGATGAAGGAAACACTGGTCCAAAAGAAAGTTCTTGAGCTAGATTCAGCATTCATTGGAAAAGGTATTACTCATCCCCGAATGTACTACTTTCATAAACCACTTCAAACCACTGTGTTGAATTTTCATATGATTATAGCATCGTAGCAATGACTCTGATGGTGTAAGGTTATGTTTGTTTTTGTGTCAGCAGCTGTGTTTAATATAAGAATGAACACATCTTCAACATATCTATGAAGGGATTGTTGGAGCAAAACACCTGAGCGCCAGTCACAGTGGAATCTGTAGTTGTGGAAAATAGTCCTACACGTGTATCAGGAACTTTGAAGTCACATGAGAAAAATGCTTTAGGATTTGCAAACTGGTCGATATAAATGTTTTTTTCTCTCTTTTTTTTTTTCTAGCAAACACAACAGTTCCGCCTTCTCAAATCCCTCACTGCAGGTGCACAAATCCTCTGCGGCGAATCCCAAATGAAGAAATCCGGACGCGCGCAGTTCCGCTACAGTCGCTGCAGTGCATGTGGCGCAAAACACATTCACATTCACACACAATAAAAAGTATATAAAAAAAAGAGAGAAGTGATGGACTACATTTGTAAACCCGCCAATCAGTACGTGAACCCGTGCAATGAGAGTTGCACACCTGTAGCACATTTTCTCAACAAAACAAAGTTTTCGGACAGAAGTCAATAACTACAGCTGCTTGAATCTGCTGCTACGAGCCTCAAATGCTGGTTGCCCCCCCCCCACACACACACACACAGACACGACAAGTGCTGCGCGCTTTCGCTTCCGCGCCACATCACCTCAGTGAAAAGTGGAGCGAAGCGGGTGAGCTTACCCGTTAGGATCCAAACGTGCTGCACGTGTCCAGGCTCCCATTGCATGAATAGGCTGCACGCGCTGGCTGTTTGCGGGGTGCGCACTGCTGATATACGCGCGTGCGGATTGTGGCTGTGCGCCACATTCACTGCAGCGACTGTGGCGGAAGCTGCGCGCGTCTCGAGTTCCCTCATTTTTGGGGACTCGCAGCAGTCACAGGTCCCCAGCAGTTTTGCTCCAACAGTACCTTGGCTCAAAGCCACGGAACCCCCCCCCCCCCCACATTAGCCTACATGTTGTCAGTCCATTAACGATAGAAGAATGTCGGTAAGAGCAGCTTTAAAGCGGACCTGCTGTAATAACGACGTGCAGGCCATTCTCTTTCATATTGAAATATTGCCGTCTCGACAGAGCAACTTACTGTATGTTGGCAAATTTCGAAAAGCACACCAAAAAAAAAAAAAAGAAGCTAATTTGGTTTCTCACCAGCTGCTTGGTCCATGTTTCTGAGGAAGAGAAACAGAAACAGAGAGGAACGTTTAGCCAACATCATTTCACTAGGCACGAAGCAGGCCCATTACGCATCGCGCAGTGCTTTGTCACAGCTGCTAGGTACAAACCTGCGCCCAGAATACCTTAGAGGTCTGTCATCCCTGTTACCCCGGGGCATTGTACAGATTCAGCAGTTCCCAGGCTCGCATGGGTTATTTAAAACATTGTTGCGCGCCTACTCACCCACTTGACTGCTAATCACTTGGTCTCTTTTTGGCATCATTTCCGTCACTCCTCGCCGTCAGTGTGGCACTTTCACTTTTGATTCGACGGGCGACGTGTCCTCGTGTTGACCGCTAAAGAGGAAGTGCGGCGAGGAGACATGTCACGGTCGGTGTTTAGCAAGAGGTCAGCCGCGAACGCGTCAGGAGGAAGGAGTGACTGGGGAACAAAGTCAGAAAGTCACACGGAGCAACTTCTGCCCCTTATTACAGCTGATGTCGAGGCTCAAAGTAGCCCCCATAGCATAGTAACACAGCAATTCACTAAGAGTCACTAATGCTAATTAACACCTCTGCCACAATGTCAAAAACAAATGGGACAGCCTAGCCTTCATAGAAGTAGACTTTGTAGGCAGAACAGTGGCATGGCATTAGACCGTACAGGTGTACCTAATAAAGTGGCCAGCGAGGTGTTTGTGAATCCATCTTGCGTTTCTGTCACATTTTCACCCAGGAAACTATAGTCCACAAAAATATAGACTACATGCAGTGACGGCAAAAGACCACCTTCATGAGTCCCAAGTGGACACAGAAGCCATGATACTGTCAACCTGCAAGATGTATTCACAAACACCTCGTTGGCTTCCAACAAACTGTACTGTTGGCCGTTTAACTTTACCGTTTGAATCAGTGAAAAAAAAGCTAAAGATCCACATTTAAAGACTAAAGGTTCGTGGAGACAAATCCACAGAGAATTACTGTCCAACTCGATGGCGCCTTTTAGCCTATTTTAACTCATTGTTTTGGTTTTAAGGCTCTTTAATGTTTCGGTTCACTCTCAGCGTCCTCATTTTCAGCAGGCAGCTGTTGTTAGCAAACATGCATCCATCTTCTTCCGCTTATCCGTGGGCCGGGTCGCCGGGGGGAGCAGTCTGAGCAGAGGCGTTCCCAGGCCAGCAAAGCCCTGATAAACTAACATACCGCTACACCTGCCCAGCACCAAACAGCAGACAGACACAGTTAGCGACTCGCTGGTGCAGAAGGCTAAGCAGCACGGCCTCAGAGCCAGACGTTCTCCTCAGGGGTTGGTGGAGACCAAACCAGAGCTGGAAGGCCGAGGGAAAGTTATAGGCTCGTGCACAGCAGGTGGCTGCGCGTCTGCTGGATGTGTGCGCAAAAAGCTCGCCATGACAACATTATGTGGGAACCCTTCCATTGGGTGTTTCTCAGCTTGCTGTGAAAGGCGCGCTGCTCCCAAGTGGCCAAATAAATCAGTGAGTTGCAACTGTAAACATTTGCAGTGACTCCGCGCCCTCCCACAGGGGGCTCCCAGTCATAGAGTCAAGCGTAAACTTGGATCATTTTTGGTTAATAAAAAAACATTTCACCCAATACATGCCTGCTCCTGCCCTACTCCCCCGACGCAGCCAACCTCCTCTCACAGGCAGGCTGCCTTCCCTCCCCCTCCATCCTTATCTTAGTGCTGCTGGCAGCTGCTGCCTTCAGTGTCCGCTCGTATAAGCGTTATGGCCGAAACACATCTGGCTGATGGTAGCAAACGAAAGCGCCAACTAGGCTCTGCGGCAACGAGGAGGAGCAAATCCCCATGTGTCTCAGTCCTTTTCCCCCACCAGCATTTTGTGATGGCTGAAAGTCAGGAACATGTGGAATGAATGCGGACAACAATCTTAATTACGTTTATGAAATGACACGCTTAAAATACAGTCAGCTGTGGTCACAGCGACCGTCCTCTCTGGTCCCTGAATGCCACGTCTCAGTAACCTAAGCACAGTGGATTTGGGCTTTCTGGAATGATCAGTAGCTGTCTTTTTTTCTTCTCCTTTTTTTTTTTCATTCCAAACAAGCTCAACAGCAGCTCATTCCTCTTCTCCCTCATGCGTATTTGAGTGGTTTTTGTTTCTCAGTGAGCTCCTGCCGTGGTGGGTTGAAATTAAATGCTACATGATGACTCACAACTGAGAAGCGCTCAGAGAAAATTCATACTTTCCGTGCTGCAATTAACACATGGTTGGGTTCACTTTGCCTGAGCTAGAGCCTTCTTCTGCTCTGGTATTTTACTCAGTAACCCGAGGCTAGTTAAAGCGTGAGGGATGTGAGCCCCTGTTCTCCTTTATTATCTGACGTTTAGGAAAAGGGTCCCTTTGGTCAAAACCTAGTTTTGAGGCTGACACCTAAATGAATTTGTCTTTAATCAAATTACCACACAGCAAACCTGAAATTTTATAATATTCCAATAGTGTGAACAAATTAGAACTAACATGTAAAGTATACTGAGTGAATTTGAATGCAACCCACATAGCCTAATGCTAAGCTATGTAGTCGTATTCTGCACTAAATCAGGGTGGGAATGTACTTTATGGACAGCCCCCCCCCAAAAAACTCCAGTGCAAATAGAAGTCCCGCATTCAAAATGTTACATGCGTAAAAGTATAATATTATCAGGAAAAAGTACCAAAAGTAAAAGTACTCATGCAGAATAACCCCATGTCCTATTGTAGGGCCTATGCAAACTGTATGGATCCCCAGAGATGATTTGTTTTGCAACGCCTTCCTCTGCAAAGTAATTGGTTGTACTATGGCTGTCAGACAAACCTAGTGGCAAGAAAAAAAGAAACAAAAAGTACACGTAGAAGTATAAGGTAGCTTAATATAGAAAAACTCAGGTGAAGCACAAATACCTCAAAAAAAAAAAACAACGAGTATGTACAGTAAATGCACAAAGGCATTAGTGAACGGTTTTATTCGCCACTAAGATGATGAGCTCACGGTTAACGCGCGTGTGCTTACAATTCCACTGTAACAGACGGTGGCGGAATATCCGACGCCGCGTGAAGGCAGCAGGTCTTATTTGTTCTCCGCGCAGGAGGGCGTTCCGCCGGAGAACACACAAACACGGTGCGCTGAGCTCCGCCGGCGTGCGCGTATGTGCCAGCGGTACGTATTTAGATGCTGTCAAGGCTTAAGGTTTTGTCTCAGAGGTTTGCGACACCCGGACCAGGCCCTCTTCCTTGATGTTAGCCTTCCCGGTGGGTGTCACTGCCGGGAGGAGGAGGAGGTGGGGGGCGACAGAGGAGGCCAGCAGCCTCGAAGACATGGAGGCTAAGCCGTCCCTGCAGAGGGAGTGAGCTGTAGGACGGTAGGCGCTCTCGCATTTCTTCCTCCCTTAAAGAAACAATGAAAGGTGGACGGGGCAGGTTACGGTGCCCCCGCCTGGGGGGGGCAAACCTAAACGGCTCGTTAGCTAGCTAACACTAGTCCTGCTAGTCTTCGCGGTTTCTTTCCCGTCGTCGTCAAAAGGAAAATGTAGGTTTTTTTGTTGTTTTTTTTATTTAATCCACACAGACAATGATGGTGGTGGTGGTTTCAAGTGCCTTTGCCTCAGTCTTGGATTGGTTGTTTTTTGTTGTTTTTTTTGTGGGGGTTCACTGGACCGAGAAAGAGGGGGGGGGGCGCAATCATACACTTGAACTATATTTTGGACATATTGCGTCGTTATCCGAAAGCTCTGCGCAGGTTTTCCGACCGTTAGTGGCCCTCAGCGTGACGTGCGGAGGGATCCGCGTTATACCAACAGCGCTCAAATGTCAAGCATGATGGAAACACAACACACACGCACACACACACACACACACTCACTGTAAACATAACGGGGAGGCAGCATGTTAGCAGTACCTTTGTTTTTTGTTTTTTTTAAAGATCCTTTTTGCAGCCAGACTCCGATATTCATCCCAGGGCCCTAATGATGCCTCAGAGAAGTCTTATTTTGCAGGCTTTTGCAAGGTATCATACAGTGATGGGGGAAGTATTCAGATCCTTTGCTCAAGTAAAAGTAGCGATACTACATTTAAATACTAAATACTTGTAAGAGGTTACAAGTAAACGTCCGCCGTTGAAACTCGTGAGTACAAAAGTATTAGCATCAAAACGTATTCACAATGCGATATTCTTTAAGACCCATTTCAGAATCACTTTGGCCTATGTTCTGTTATAGGATTATAATTACTGATGTGTGACTGATGTTATACTGACAAAATGTAGGTTGTAAAACACAAGTGTAGAGGACGCATCCAGAAATCATAGTACATACAATTATGATGAAAATGAAGAAATTGTAGTGTGTGTCTATATATCATTATGCTGAAAGGTGTAGATTGTAAAACATAAGGGAAAAGGATGGATCCAGACGGACTCGATGAGCAGGATCCGAGTCCCCCCACCACCACCACCTCAAGCCCCCATAGACACAGCAGCACTGCCCCAGCCGGAGGCCCCAAATCACAGATCCGCATCTCCGGAGGCAGAAATACCTGCTGAAAGAGCACAAAACTACGGTAGAGAGAATATGTCAAGGTAGTAACGTGCATTTATTGGATAAGAATGAACGAGGGAGAGAGGTGAAGAGAGAGAGGTGCATCGTGGGAAGTCTCCCGGCAGTCTAGGCCTCTAGCAGTCTAGGCCCTATAGCTAAGGGATGATTCAGGTTCACCTGAGCCAGCCCTAACTATAAGCTTTATCAAAGAGGAAAGTCTTTAGCCTACTCTTAAATGAGGAGATGGTGTCTGCCTCCCGAACCCGAACTTGGATCTGATTCCACAGGAGAGGAGCTTGATAGCTAAAGGCTCTGGCTCCCATTCTACTTTTGGAGACTCTAGGAACCACAAGTCACCCTGCATTCTGAGAGCGCAGTGTTCTAGTGGGGTAATAAGGTACTACGAGCTCTGTAAGATACGACGGTGCCTGACCATTAAGAGCTTTATAGGTGAGGAGGAGGATTTTAAATTCTCTTCTGGAAGCTAATAATGGAGAAATATGATCTCTTTTCCTAGTTATTGTCAGCACACGTGCCGCAGCTTTCTGGATCAACTGGAGAGTCTTAAGGGAATTACTTTATACTGCTTGGTAGCTTATGCTATAATCGTATATCCTAATTTATTGGTTGGTGATATATTTTGTATTATTAATCTCAATCAGCCTCAATCTCAACATCAAAGTTGTACGTTAGTACAGTACTTTACCACTGGGTAATATACAGTGATGGAAGAGGTATTCAGACATTTTACTTAAGTAAAAGTAGTAATACTGCAGTGTAAAAAATCTCTTTTGCAAGTAAACGTACTGCATTGAAACTCTTACTTTAGTACAAAAGTGTTAGCGTCAAAATATTCCTTATGCAGAACGGCCCATTTCAGGATCATCTTCTTCTTTTCCTTTCGGCTGTTCCCTTTCAGGGGTCGCCACAGTGAATCATGCGCCTCCATCTAACCCTGTCCTCTGCATCCTCTTCACTCACACCAATTAACTTCATGTCCTCTCTCACTACATCCATAAATCTCCTCTTTGGTCTTCCTCTAGACCTCCTGCCTGGCAGCTCCAACCTCAGCATCCTTCTACCAATATATTCAAAGTCTCTCCTTTGAACGTGTCCAAACCACCTCAATCTGGCCTCTCTGGCTTTATCTCCGAAACATCTAACATGAGCTGTCCCTCTGATGTACTCGTTCCTGATCCTGTCCATCCTCGTCACTCCCAAAGAGAACCTCAACATCTTAAGCTCTGCCACCTCCAGCTCTGCCTCTTGTCTCTTCTTCAGTGCCACTGTCTCTAAGCTGTACAGCATCGCTGGTCTCACCACCGTCTTGAACACCTTTCCTTTCATTCTTGCTGATACTCTTTTATCACACAACACACCTGACACTTTTCTCCACCCGTTCCAACCTGCTTGCACTCGCCTCTTCACCTCTTTTCCACAGTCTCCATTGCTCTGAACCGTTGACCCTAAGTACTTAAAGTCCTGCACCTTCTTCACCTCTGCTCCCTGTAACCTCACCGTTCCACCTGGGTCCCTCTCATTGACACACATGTATTCTGTCTTACTGCGGCTAAGCTTCATTCCTCTGTTTTCCAGAGCAGACCTCCATCTCTCTAGATTCTCCTCCACCTGCTCCCTGCTCTCACTACAAATCACAATGTCATCCGCAAACATCATAGTCCATGGAGATTCCTGTCTAACCTCATCCGTCAGCCTGTCCATCACCAGAGCAAACAAGAAGGGGCTCAGAGCCGATCCTTGATGCAGACCCACCTCCACCTTGAACTCCTCTGTAGCACCTACAGCACACCTCACCACGGTCTTACAGCTCTCATACATGTCCTGCACCATTCTAACATACTTCTCTGACACTCCAGACTTCCTCATGCAATACCACAGCTCCTCTCTCGGCACCCTGTCATACGCTTTCTCTAAATCTACAAAGACACAATGCAACTCCTTGTGACCTTCTCTGTACTTCTCCATCAGCATCCTCAAAGCAAATACTGCATCTGTTGTGCTCTTTCTAGGCATGAAACCATATTGCTGCTCACAAATGCTCACCTCTGCCCTTAGCCTATATCATATTTCTGTATCATAGTTAATGATGCATTAATGTACACATCACTTTAGTGTTGCAGCTGGTAGTTGGGGCTGAGTAGACGTGCTTAGTTACGTTCATTTAGTTTACGTTCAGCAGCATTTATTCTTTTAACAGAATCTTAGTATAGTACTTTCAGAATAGAAGTCATGAGAACATGATGGTAAAACCTACTTGGGCACAGTATTGGGTTGGGACGGTTATCAAAATGATGTAATTTGTATATATCAGTGCAAAATTGAGAGTCAAATATGTTTACAGTACACGGGGCAATTACTGGCCAAAGTTGAATGGATAAAGTTTAGATCAGATTTTCTGAGCCTTTCTTAAGATTAGCTAGGTTTAGTGAGGCCAGTTCATGAATTATGAGGAGCTTAATTAGTTCTTCAGGCACACTGCTCGAGTATTTGCATCTAAAATAACACACGAACGCGAGATTATTTTACAACGGGATCTGGACATGTTTTGTTATCCTGCTGTGAAGTTCACAGGTCCATGATTTAAGTTGGCCAAAAATATAATCCCGTTTGTATGCTAATGACAAAACAAGTTAGGACACTTAAACGTTGATTTCTGAGAAAAAGCTTAAATAGCTTAAAGGAAAGTCATGGAAAACTAATAACTGCAATGGTTTCCCAAATTTCATCTTAAGGAACAATGAATTGGAAGTCACTGACAAAACAAAGAAAATATTCATCTCTGGTTGGCTTTTTGGTACCATTAAAATATGACTGTGCTTCGCCTCCACCTCATCTGTTTTCAGATGCATTATGTCCCATCCTTGTGTTTCATTGCGTATGTGTCACAAACAGAAATGCAAATGATCACGAATTATATAACCAAGTGGAAGCATCATAAAATATGTATAAAATTAGGACCCCTGGATGAATCCGTTTTCTCTCCCCTTGTGTTTTCAGTGGGGATTTCTACAGGGGGTTGGCACTCTTAGAATGGACCCCGCTCACATTGGAGGGGATATGTCACCTTTGTATGTGCCGAGAAAGAGAAGGTCTGTCCAGTCACAACCTAAAAGTGGAGTGCCATGTCCAGGTAAGGGGAAAACATTTTCTTCAGCAGGGGTACAGCTGACGTGGTGGTAATTCAGGCAGTGGAAATCGTGTGTTTTTCTGATTTTGGAATCACGTTAAATTTCACCTCTCCATACAGTTGTTCAGCGAATGCCAGAAAGAACCTGTGAATTAAATCCAGAGCCATATCCCAAGGTGAGAATGAGCCCGTGCGCTGTGCGCAGAACATGCATCCTGTTGCACGCTGTTGTGTGTTTGTTTAAGCAAACTGTCGAGAATTAGAAGTGTCTCGATGTCGTTGGCCATTTCCATCGTCTAATACTCAGAATCTGTCACATTTCTGCACACCGTTGGACCTCTACTTCACAGTTGTGTACTTGAATGTTTTAGAATGACGAGTCTGAAGCCCAAGATGCTCTAAAGATGAAAAGGACTTATGGTAGAAAAAGGTAAGAGACGACGTGTTGATTTGTAGATTTGCTTGACAAATCTGCACGACAGATGCTGCATCCTCAGTATGATCATGAATGTTTCTCTTGACACTGAAAAATACACAATGTTAGAGAAATATTGGCCCTCAAGCACTTTATTACACATTTCAAAATGTCAGGTTCATTAGAAGCACGTCACCAACGGAGACATCCTCAAGTCTTTTAGCACCTTTTTGTATCTCTGGAACTGGTTAGCTTCCAGCGACAAAATCAAAAATACACGCTGCGTTATTCCTCTTACCTGTAGTGCTGTTTATCCATCTAGATTGTTTTGCTGTGAGTTACCGAGTCTTGGAGATGTGGGCCATAGAGATATCTGCTTTTTTTTTTTTATATATAATGGGACTACATGGCCCTCGGCTTGTGGTCGATTTTTTTTTTCCAAAAATCATGACCCGGTTACTCAAGAGAAGCCAGACAGACCTTGTTGTGGGCAGTTTCAAGAAACTACATTTAAACCTGGCGTGTAGCTGATGTGACTTGTGTAGCCGACCAACAACGACAGGCTGCTTCGCTCGACATTCATGATGGTGTAGGCAGGCTGCGGTTCAGGTGTGAACAGGCTCAAATGTAACATCATGTATTATACATTTTTGTCTAATCCAACAGTTTAGCAAACCAACGTAGCAACGACTTGTGGTGATGTCTTTTTGCTTGTGCAACTATGTTTTTTTGCCTCAGTTGTACTAATTGGGAAATTTGCTGCGGACTCTATTTTGCCAAGTGGTTTTCCAAATGCTAGTAATAAACATGTCTCTCAGAAAACACCAGCTCCTCAATGCTACTTCAATGATCTTTTTGTAATATAGATCAGTTATACAATAAATATATATCAGGCTGCATCCCATCCATAATGTCCAAGGAATACAACCCTGACCCTGTAAGAGTGTTATTTAGAAAGGGCAATAATAGTCTAAATTCCCTTTTGAATAATCTGCTGAGATCTGTCTGCCACACCAGTTAAATAACTTTCATTTATGATATAATAAGTGTATAATGTTGTTTGTTTTTTATCAGATATGAGGACCTCCAGAGTGTTTCCATAGGAACAGTAGATTACTCAACCAACAGCTGCTCAGTGATGTCATCAGTTGGCCTGGCAAATGGGGCGGAGCCAGGGTCCATGGTTCCGCCCACTGCAAGGCTGCCTCCAAGACTGGTGGCGAAGGATGTGTGGCCTCAAGGCCCAGAGGTCAGCAGGGAGCAGCCCCAGCCTCAGGACCAGAGCTGGAACGCCAGCAGGGACAGAGGCCCCGACGCCTGGGCCCCAGGTCGAGACCGACCGCAGGAGCAGGTCTGGAACTCTGGCAGAGACCGAGCGGGACACTCCAGTCAAGACCAGACATGGATTCCAGGCAGGGACAGGGCCCATGCCGGACCAGACCAGGCTTGGATGACGGGCAGGGACAGAGGACCTGAGCA
The DNA here is from genome assembly GCA_011952105.1 of Coreoperca whiteheadi. Classification (NCBI taxonomy): domain Eukaryota; kingdom Metazoa; phylum Chordata; class Actinopteri; order Centrarchiformes; family Sinipercidae; genus Coreoperca; species Coreoperca whiteheadi. Next base: position 23,663,383 of record CM022481.1, on the reverse strand, counting down.
GGGCTGGGCAGCCGGCAGAGACCGAGGCCAGGATCAGGCCTGGAACGCAGGCAGGGATCCAGGAAGAGACCGGGCCTCCTCAGGGCCAGAGCAGGCGTGGGGAACTGGCCGAAGCCAAGACCCAGAATGGAGCAACACAAGCAGGGACAGAGGGCATGTCTGGAGACCTGGTACGTACTCATACACATCACTCGCAGTCAGTAGCTCTTAAAAGTGTGGCTTCAACATGGAGCGAGTTTGCATCAGCCTCTGCAAGATCCCATTTTCCTTTTTCACAAAATATATTACATATATATATATATATATATATATCACAACTCAGGTCAGGAATTAGATTTTACATTAAGTTTTGTAAGTCAACACTAAATTATAAAATTGAACGAAGATGGAAGACTGATTGGCTGACTGCGCCTCTCCTTTAAAATATTACAGTGTGCCTTGTTCTGATACTGTATGTATGTATATCAATAGTATGTAATAGTATTTCAATTCCTTAATGTGTGTGAATGTTTGGGGCTTGTTTTTGCATGCAATGTTATGTGTACTGTAAAAGAGAAGAAATGTGTTTGTACAAGATGTAGAGGGAGGCGTCAGTAGGCTCCTCTTGGATGTTTTTTATGGCTTTGGAGATGGTTTTGACTTTGTTCTGCGTGTGTTACTGGAGACTTGAACATGAAGAAAGTCCAGAGAGTGGAGATGGAGCGAAGCCCACCTGTTAATAACTTCCCCCAGCCACCAGAGGGCAGAGACTCGTGTAAGTTACCATCGAGTCTGATATTTGATGGGTTGAGGGTGAGACACTTCTCGCTTGGCTTGCGTTCAGATTCTTTCCTGCCACAATAAAGAAGAGTTAGGTTGAAAGAGACGATACAAAGTAAAAAAAATAAAATAAAAAAACTTTAAAAAAAATTGAGCATGTGTTATGCAATTATTCAGTAGGTGATTTAAAAAATGAATAATGGTAATGGATGAAAAGTTTCATGTTTTGTCCACAGTCATCAGGGAACAATATTGTAAGTCTGCCCCATAAAATATTAAAGTGGATTGACTTCGTATTGTACTTGGCAGCATCATTATAAGACATTTAAATTTGCAGGGGTCTGATAATTTGGGTGGTAAATAAATACCAGAGAAGCAACAATTGTTCATTTTTTTTCCTTGTCCAGTCCAAACACATTGCTCAGACATATTGAAAATGGCGCATTTCTTACATAGATTGGGAACAAACAAGCGCCAGAAAAAAGCAGTAAAAGACTTGTCAAAATATGCTCCGAATCCAAATAAAATCTGGTCGTCTAATGGAAATATTTCAGGTTCAGATGCAGCCAGTGTTGGGGAGGCCTCGACGGCGCATCCCAGCGAGGAGCAGAAGCCCCCCGTCCCCTCCACCAAGAAGGAGCCCCCTACCTACCCTCCAGGTGAGACAGGCTGACCCGAGGAGCAGCTGTTTGAGTAGGAACACCTGTTCGCCCTCTGTTATCTATCCCCACAACTGTCATCGAAAAATGATTTGTCTTTTAATTGATTTACACTGTTTGCCCCAGCATAGAAATGTAGAAGAGTGAAGAATTTTTGGTTTGTCTCAAATTGACTGAAAATATTCTTTCCCAGGTGAGAAAAGAGATTTAAAAGAAAAATACGGTTGGGTTTTTTTCATTTCTTTTATTGAAAGTCTAAAAATTAAGAAAATAAATATTCAGTCAATTCAACATAAACTCAAATGAAACTTGACAAACAGCGGGGCAATCAACATGTCTGGACTTCATGTATCCACGTCAGAATACAGAAGGACTTTTAGTTGGGCTGCTCCTCCTTCTGAAACATTTCTACTGTGTAAAATAAAGATGTATTTGTTGACGTCCACCAGGAAGTCAAGAGGAGCGTTGGCAGCTCCAGATTGTGGCCAAAGGCAGAGTCACCTGTCCAAAATGTAAAAGTGTGAGCAGGAAGACTGTGGAGGGGCTAAAGAAACACATGGAGAACTGCAGACTGGTGAGCACTCGGTGTTTGAACACTAAGTTGGTCCTATTTCAAAGCCATTTTAAAGCATACAGCCATTTTATATATGTTTTGTGTGTGTGTGTATATATATATATATAGTCTGACAAAGCCCTTACTCATTCAGTATAGAGGCGGAGTATAGTATTAATATATAATACAAAATCCGCTGTTGTAGAGAGGAAATACACCTCTGAAAGGCAAGTAACTAGGATACCGTCATACATTTGATGTGGTAATTAAGTTCCTGTTAAAACTCCTGGGTTTATAGCATATGCGACGCTGTACACATTCGCACATAACGTAGCCATAATCTGTTGTGTGCAGCAACCCTTTACCTGTCAACACTGTGGGAAACAGCTGAAGTCTTCAACGGGGATGAAGTATCACATCATGGCTGACCACAGCCATCTGGTAAGACTATTCAGCCCTATTGTGCCTACTGTCCTCCATTATTACACTTTCCCCATTGCACTATGTCCTCTAACTCAGACACACAGTTTGCAGCGATTTCATGCCTTTCAGATAGACTCACATCTTTCAGCTGTGAAATTGTGAGGAATGGTGCAGATTCCTCCAATTTCATGGCTGTATCGTCCACTTCGGAATAGACAAAGGTGTTCTTTGTGTATCTTACTCAATGTGTGTCTCATTCATAAATACAGTAGTGGCTCCTAATAGTGGCCACTGACAATCAAAGTGCCTCCACGTGGAGTTTGAGGGTTAGCTCATGGCGTTTGCCGCAGATTTCAGCTGCCTCTTTTGGTCTGTTTTTAGCCCTCAGCAGAGGATGCCAAGGACCTGGATGATCGTGTCATCAAAGACAAACTGCGTAAAATCCTGAAGAGACTGGGCAAATTAAAATGTTCTAAAGAGGTAAACTGACAAATCAGATTCCTTTTAAGATGAGAGATTTATTGATAAGGAAAGATGAAACCAATTTCTTTTTTTCTTTTCAGGGCTGTACTGCCGCCTTCACCAGCATCATGGGTTACGTGTACCACATGAAGAAGTGTGGGAAGGAGGAGTCTGAGCTGGAGAAGATGCTGCTGAATTGCTCTCACTGCGGGAAAACCTACAAGTCCAAGGCTGGTCTGGAGTACCACCTGAAATCAGAGCATGCTCCCGTGAGTCTAGTGTTTTATTTTCATGCGCTCATTCACATGATTCAGACCAAAGAAACCGTTTAGTTAGCACATTTAATACACCAATACAATCAACATGATTTACATTTAATGGACATCAAAATGAAATGATGTTGATTGGGTTGCACTGGATTAAATCGTAATATATTTAAATATCTGTTGCATCTAATAAATAAAACGTAGTTTCAAACTTAACAGCCTCAAGCCGTATAACATACTCTTAAAATCTTTCCCCCTCCTGTTACCCAGATTCCCCAGAAGAGTGAGGAAGACGAGGCACTGAAGGCCCAGAGGGAGGCCAACCCAGAGAGGACGGCCAGCGGCAGGGTGCAGCGAGCATCGGCCCAGGTGGCTAACTTCCACCTGGCTGAGATTGCCAACAACGAGCTGCCCAAAGACTGGCCCAAGAGGAAGTTTCAGTCAGACCTGGTGCCGGATGACAAAAAGGCAAGAGAGTATTCAGTTTGTCATAAATATACATACCAAGTTGCAGGATATATGGGGGTATCTTTGTTGTATATTATTTATTCATACAATGTAAGACATTTTCACAAACTAGTAGAAATGTTGGGTGATTAACTGAAAGAAGTGGGTAAATGTCTTTATGGTGTTTTGAAGGCCGAACAGACTGAGTTTCCCCTTATGTGTCTATATAGTGAAGATATGAGTGTGCTTAAATTGGCTTTCCCACGTTCATTGACCTCTTCTTGTTCATGCTGGTCTTCCCAGTTGAAATACGCCCGACCGGGCCTGCCTGCCTTCAGCCAAGAGGTGCTGAGGAAGTGGAAGAATGAGGTGAAGCTGCAGAGGAAAGTCCAGTGTCCCAACCAGGTAGGAAACACTGCCCTCATAGTTTCAACTGGGGTCATGGTTTAAGTAAGAATGGGGACAGTTCTATTTATTAGTTTATGTATTTACATGTTTCCTGTCTGGTTACGGGGGGACTAGACTGAATGTCTAATGAGGTATGAAATATAAATTAAGCCACGAGGAATATAACGTGATAATGAGTGGAATTGATACATTTACAGTGTTATTTCTAATCTTGTTTGTGCGCTTTATATATTTAGGAATGTGTTCATTTCATTATTTTTCAATTGTTTTATTCTCCTTTTATTAATACATTTCAGTATAAGTGAGCTTTCGTCCTTCATATTTGGTATTTTAACATCGGATGTTTTCCTTTCGTCAAAATGCATATTAAAATCATAAAATCTGTTTGTGTTTTTACAAAAGAGTTTTTTGGATTTTTTTTCTGTGACGTGCAGAACCTATAATGTAACTTCATGTGTGTCCTCCTCAGGGTTGTGGCTGCACCTACACCAGTGTGTCTGGACTGAAAGCTCATCTGGGACTCTGCACAAGGGTACGTAAGCTTTTTTCTTTATCTCTGTAACGAGATGTACAGTCCGTGGAACGTACAGAAAATGTGGTTGTTGGGATCTAATGGCAGAGTAAAAGATGCCACGCATAGTAAAGTAGATATTTAGAAATTGAATGGATTTAGGTTAAATGTATAAATCACAAACTCTACTGATTTGCTATAAGTCTTTAAAAACAAACAAGTTCTGACAAGCTCTTAAATTTCCTGTGATTCCTGAATAAAGTATTATTATTATAAAACATTTTTATAACTAGGCAGACATACTCATGACATTTAAAAAAGGGTTTTAGAGACTTTGTGGATTTGTCAAATGAGTCCCTTAGTCCATGTATTACAACATACAAATCTAACGCCAGATTGTTCCAAAATCGTGCGGTGCAGTGAATTCCCTGACTTGATGAGCATTTCATGGATCTTTTGTTTTCGTTTTATGTCATTTCAGGGCGACTTTGAGGCTGGAAAATACAGATGTCTGATCTGCAATAAAGAGTTTAACTCTGAAAGTGGAGTGAAGTACCACATCAACTCTGTCCACGCACAGGTAATGACATAGGTCAAGTATGTTTGTGTTACTGTATGCAGACGACATGTAATTAAACGTTCGACGAGCTCTTTGAGAAGCTCCCCCCCCTAACTTGCGTTGACCCCGTCTTGTGTTCTCACTCCTCCTCTCTCGACAGGACTGGTTTGTGACAAACAAAAAGGCCTCCAAGAAGTTTGAGAAGTTCCTCAAAACCCAGCCCAAGGAGTTTGTCCATAATGTGGACAAGCAGGTCGTGGATCAGTACCACCATAATAACCTCCAGCATCATCAGCAACACCACCAGCACCACCACCACAACCATCAGCATCAGCTCCAGCACCAACCCCTGCAGCACCCTCTGCAACCGCTGCATCACCTCCAGCACCAAACCCAGTTCCTCCATCCAGAGCACCAGAACCTCCCTCCACAGGTGGACACCCAGCTCCAGCAGCCAATGCTCCACTACACCCCTTTAGAGCCGCCCCCCGGACCGCTGTGGTTGGATATGGACCGGAGAGAACAAGAGCAGGCCCCGATCGAGATGGAAATGGCTGATGTTGAGAAACCTGGAGAGGACAACGGCAGGATGATGGTGGAGGAGAAAAGGAGAGAGAAGGGGGAGAAAGGAGGGGAGAGGGGAAAGGCCGACGGGAAACGGAGGGACTGCTTTGCTTTTGGCGGCGGCAGCAGCAGCAGTAATACTGGCAGCTCATCCAGCGAGTCAGAGGTCGAGCAGCAGGACAGACAGAGACACATTGACCAGTGGAATCTGAAACGGCCGGGCATCATGGAGCCCCACCCTGATGCCGGAAAGCGACAGAGGAGCACTTAAAGAGTCATGCTTCAGGGCTGATTTCCGCAGACGTAGAAAAACACACCATCGAGTGTCCGTCCCAACTCGATTAGTCGTGACAGTGTGACATAGAAGAAAACAAACCCGCGTTCTTCACAAGGCAAACAGGAGGGAGGGCAGCTGATGACAGAGCTGCAACTTGCAGCTTTAAACGTTTTGGAAGTTGAGAACGCTTGTAGACGATGAAGATGGACACCTTCAAAAGAACTTGACAGTGTCGGCGTGGATATGAGACTATGTATACTTTATGGGTTAGAGGCTATTTCCCTGTCCTCCAATGGATGTCATTATATAGCCTTGAGAAATGTAGTATACCGTTTATCTGTGTGTTTATCTGTAACACATTCTTTTCACTAACTTTAAATGTGTCTTATACTTTTAAAACATTTGATAAACCTTCTTGTCTTTCATGTTTACCTCGAAGGGAAAAAGTTACTTTAACCTTAAGAGAGGATGATACTGTATAGTATTTTGTTAGACTTGTGTCTCTCTCTCTGAAAAGATTTTGTGCCTCTTAAGTATGATCCTGTACAACTTCATACTACTCATCATCACTTTTCCTTACAGCTGATTGGCCTTTTCTGAGGCTGAATAATGTTGGATGTGTCAGTCGTCTGGTATAGTTCTCACTAACCTTACCCTGTCCCTTCCTGCACCATATTTTCGTCAGTGCGGTTTTGACTAAATTTAATTTTTTGAACTTATGTTGACAGGTAACGCAACTTGGTTCATGGCTGGCATCAAGTTGCCATCCCTGTCTGCTGGCAGCTTGTGGTAACGTGAGAGGATCTGTGAAGTGGTCGGGTGCAGTTACAAGAGTTTTAAACAGGCAAATCACGCGTGTAGAGCAATGACGCAAATCGATGTCCCAAAAAAAAGTTTAACGCCTTTTGAGGTTACATATTAAAGTAAAAGTTCAACACTTTGGGGAACGCGCTGACTCGCTAACACTTTCTTTCCAAAGGTGGAATGAGAAGATCAATACCACTCTGATCCATCCACCCAGAGCTTTTTTTTGCCAAGAAACGCGTGGGTACAGCGTGTAACTCCCCCGTTAAAACGATGAATTGTTGTTCTATTTGTGTAGGATCAAACAAACAAGATACAACCTGTCTGTGTGTGAGCTGTTGGAGGTGTATTTTCGACAATGTTGCCGTCAGCCAGCTCTTGTTGGCCCAGCTCGCGATGTCGTACTCTTAACGCTCTCAGCAGCCAGCTTCCAAGAAACAAAACATCAAAATAAGTAAAATAATTTAGAATACATAATTTGATTACTTGCGCTTTCAAACTGAATCCCAGCATTGTGTGCGAGAAGCCAATCACTGTAGTTTTGGGGAAAAGTTGTCAGGGTGTGGGAATCTTGGAATTGCGGTAATACATTTCTAATTTTTAGTTTAGTTTGACCAAAAAAAAAATAAAAAATCTAAACTCAAGGTCAAGGTAAACTCGGTTGTATGATGACCGCTGAGCAGTCGCCATCTGCTGAGGAATACCGCAAGATACGTTTGAAAGCTCGAGGAAAAGCCAGCGAGTGGATCTTTTAGTTTTGTCGAACTGCTTTTTCCGTGTCAAGAATGAACTTTAATGACATTCTTTCTCTCTTTTTTTTTATCGATTTTCATTTGTTTTTTGTTTTTTTAACCTTGAATGCAGGGCTGTCGTTCCCCAAACAAAGTGTTATCAGCAGGGAAACAAAGGAAGCACAGAAGTACGATTGGTTCCTAATGGCTGATCACAGAACAACCAGCCAATAAATGTGACCGTCAACACGCTGGTGAGGCGATCAATGGACTGCTGGTGGCTTATCAGTTATGTTCCAGTGCAGACAGGTGGTCAGAGAGGAGGGTTTCTGATGGCCAAGCCACTGACACAAGTGACCGTTAACTCTAAATGAAGGAAAGCCAACACACCAAGCATGTAACATGGAGGGTGGGTGTTTTTCGTTCCTGTCCATTCTTCAAAGACAGACCTGTGTTTATTTTTATTTTTTTTCCCTTCCTCACAGAATATTTAACCGATAGCATGTAGCCTAATGTTTATGTACTCTGCATTTTGTAACCTACTATTGTGGCGTGTGGTCAAGGATGGTCGTCAGTCATGTTTTGACACTATTTTGTATGTTTGTCTTTACGACGCTTTTGCATTTATGAATGTTATTGGGTTGTTGGTTCCCCCTCCGTCGTGCACTTCTGTTAAGCCAGTTTTCCTTAAAAAACAAAAAATAACATTCATTTAATTTGTCTTGATTTGAAACTGTCAAAGAGGAGTACCCTTTAATCTGTTAATCTTTCTTTAACAAACTATGTAAACAGAAAAAAAAACACTTAAAAAAACCCCCAATCCTGTCAAAAATATTTACTGTATCTGATTCTGTTAAGTGAAAAAGTGCTCCACCCTTCATAAGCCCTCCATCAGATGCCTTTTTGAAAGAACAGCCTGTGTTGTTTAAGTTCAAAATAGAAAACCTCCTAGCACATGAAAAGTATTTCAAAAAGCATGATTTTATATCCTTTGCGTTGGGTGCGTAGACCCCTGAATACTTGCCTTCAAGTCTAGTGTTTGTTTGGCTTTGACTTTAACCTTTCATTTAACCAGGACGGACTCTTGAGATTGCGTACTCTTTTTCAGGAGTCCAAGCCGTGTTACTGTTAGGCTGCATTTGTCTCTTTGCTGCCGATCTGTTGTTGCGTCTTTTAAAAGGCTTTGTTTTTCGATGAGGTTTGAATGGGTTGCAGTCTTGCTTTTTTTTTTTTTGTTTTTCTTTATTCAGCCACTGTGGATATTGCTGTTCATGCTAAATATTCTGTACTTCTTAGAAATAATTATTATAAGATAATTCTTAAGATCATTATTCACTGCCTAGGTCAGTGGTTTGCAACCTCTATGGCTTGTGACTCTTTGAAATGAAACAATATCTGCTTGCAACCCATCGTCAGTGGCTGCATATGTCTTTAGGTCATAACTAAGTCAGCCAGCACCTCTTTAGGGGCCTATTACTGTATCCCGTAATTCACAAGAAACAAAACAAATATTAGAGGAATGTCAAAAAGTATTCTGATTTTGTGTAGCAATTATGTGAAGTTTTTTTTTTTTTTTTTTTTCCCCCCCTGTTGATTGTGGTCTGAAAACGGCTTCAGTTCGTAACGGAAAAAACGTTCAGGAATACTGGCTTGGCGTTTCCTTGCTGTTGAAATACTCCCCATGTCCACTTATGCCTGTGACCAAATATTTTCTCACCATGCATGCACTTTGAACTGTTTGATGGCACAAAGGACAGCATCGCTCAGCTTTAAGAGACTTTACGTGTGCTTCATGAAGCGGCCCTGGTCCCTGACTAAATCACTTTGTATCCCCACCAAATCTGCTTTATCAGTAACAAAATAAGTGTTAATATTTGTGTGAAATTTGGCTCAAAATCATACCGGTAACTCAATAACTGTTACTTCATTTACAGTAGCATCTCTTTGTCTTAATGCTGGAGCATAGTTACGCTATCCAGATTTAGCGAAAATAGAAAGCCAGTATTGTTGTAATGTTTGTATTTTAGTGCCAACAGAGGAGCTGCCCCCTACTGTAGGTAATAGAACAGCTACATGATGTAACTGAATTGTTTCAATGGTGGCCAGTAGGAAGTCCAGTTTTCACATTAGAGAGGACTAGTGTGAGGCAATATAAATTTTTTTTTTAAATATGTAGCTGAGTTTTGAAAGTTGTCTTTGAGTGACTGGTTTTGATCCACAAACCCCCTGCAGATCCTCTATATCAGGGTCCGCAGTGAACATGTAAAATCCTGGTTAAAGTCTTTGAGTTGGTCCTGACCTCCTGGAGTAAAGTGATTTTGTTTTGCAAAAGGTTTCATCCAGTGGCCGTACTAGATGTGACGCTGGAAGTGGAAGTAGTGACATTAAACGTACAGTAAAGGAGCTCTGAATGAATGAAAATAATGACAAACTGTTCTCATGTCTTGTGCCCCGATCATCACCATCCATACAAAAAATATCCGGAATATATAATCTAGGCCAGATTTGAATAAAGGTTCAGTTGGTAGTCTTCTATCATTTGTAAACACATAAAGAAAGAAATTATTTTTATCCATTTTGTGGGACATCATTTCTAGCCAAGTGAAAATACTTGCTGTCTCAGCCAACCCTTCGTTAATCTGTACATTTAATATGTACTTGTACTTGTTTTTTAGAAGTTACGTGCTGCTATTTCATAGTACCAGCAGTGTTATAACCACAGATAATTAAAAGTTTAATTCATGGTCATTTCGGGCTCTGTGTCTTCAGTAACAATGATGTGTACAAGGATGAGCAATTAACTCTGTAGCAGCTATTGTATGAGGGGCCGAGCCACCGGATGCTAACGATCAGATTGATACCCTGGATCATGTCTGTAGAGCATCCTGTTTCAGACGTGGCTGACACGCTCCCTTGGCTATGTCCTAACGTCACTGGACTAGCTGCGGAGGCTCCCAAACTCGCCTTCTCTAATGACGCAGCTTACTGGCATCTTATCGGCGCTAGACCGAATGCGTCAACTCCAGCAAGGACTTGGTCTGGCGTCGTCCATGGCAGAGGCCAACCCAGTAAGAAATCAAACAAGAGGCCACCAACACTCACTCCGCCACTCGAACGCTCATTGCAAACAGGTATGAACAGGTACTGGCTGAATGAAATGTGTAACGATGTTGGACCCAGGAAAACTAATCACACCACCAGCATTAAGGCTAACCAAAACCCAAGAAATAGCCCCAAAACCACTGCTAGGCCGAGGGCCAGAAGAAGCAATGGGAACTCCACGCCGGGTAACCCGAGGGCCAGAAGAAGCAATGGGTACTCCACGCCGGGTAACCCGAGGGCCAGAAGAAACAATGGGAACTCCACGCCGAATAAGCCAGACACTATTCTGAGTGGGGACTCTATAACCAAGCATGTAAGAATGGCAAAGACTGTAAATCTAACTACAGGGATTTAGTTAGGGAGCTAATGGAGCCGTTGCCGGGTATCCTCCCTACACATCCAAGTAACATAAAGATTATTATCCACGCTGGGTCTGAAAAAAAAAAAAAAAAAAAAAAAAAGTTTATTGACAATTTCAATATCTTTTGGAACTGTAAAGGCCGCTTTAAACCTGACGGGATTCATCCAAACATCACGGGCTCCAGACCACTGAGCACAGGTGTGCCATACCAAAACAAGAACTCACGGATAAGTGCAAAGGAGACGGACAGCGCACACAAGGCATTCAGAGGAATTCAGGGAAGTCTCTGTCCCAGGGATCCAGGGATCCAACAATATATATATATATACAAGGAAGCCATGAAAACTGTCTAAAACAAAGCAATACGTCTGGCAAGAAAGGATTACTTTTCCAAGATTATTAGGGTGCTTGAAACTCTTGAATCTCATTCTCCACTACTGAACCAGCTGCCTCCAACACTGCCCCCACCGGTCCGCAGGTCTCTTCTGCATCAAACTTGCATTGTCCCTCAATAACAAAATAACTTTGAATCCGAGCCAGTATTGCAGCTGATGCAAACACAGATGACCTCTGCAAGATGTAACCATGGCAACACTCACCTGCATTACATTAACTGAGCTTTGCAGGACTGTCCACCTGAGTGGAACTCCTCCACCTCATGTACTGACCCTTTTTTGTAAACCTACAGGCATTTCTTCTCCTTTTTTTTAAAGAAGGTGTTTGATAGCCTTTCAACTCATGTCTTTGCTGTCTTAAAGCATCTGACATGGTGACGCCTGGGTACATGTTAAATATTGGTATTAAAAACAAATCTACAACACATTTATTGTTAATAGGGTTTGATTGTTTTAAAGGTGCAAATCCTTGCTGGGATAAAGCTGTGGTATCCATTGCTCAGTATAAAAGCAAAAAAAAAAAAAGCAAAAAAAAAATTTTAATTGTTCCATCTCCAAAAAAAAGATTTCACCTCAACCACCCTCTCTAAAGTACTATAAAACAAAACAAATAAA
>CM022481.1:23636527-23651462 GCA_011952105.1 Coreoperca whiteheadi | reverse complement strand
AACCACATATTTATACCCTATATCTTAAACACAAAGAAAAGTGTAAAAGAGAAATGGAATCCATGACTAAGAAAAAAAAAAAAAAAAAAAAAAAAAAAAAAAAAAAGGTAATTGTTCCATCTGCAAAATAAAGATTTCACCTCAAAGACTGTTTCTACAGTACTGTATCACAAAACGTGTCTACCTGCTTGCCGCTACCACTAATTATGCAATATAGTTAGATGCCAATAAAGAACACACTGTCCAATCAGAGGCCAATGGGAAGATGCTGTTCATGGGCTGAGAGACCCAGCCCTTTCTTTTAAAGCACTACTTGTGATCCTTTATCTTTATCCCCCGGCGCCAGGTTTGGATCTGCAGTTAAATGACTGCGATTGCTTGGCGACTGCGAGGCTCGAACCCACCATCCTTCTGCTGACAGGGGGCGGTGTGGGTCACCGTGCCTGTACAGTAACATGGCGGTCTGATGTAAGCGGAGTGGGGCTTTCAGCAACCTGAATCGGTGCAAACAAGCGCGGGTGATGTTCATATTTCACCTTTCGAGAAAGAATAGCGGCTGGATTTGCACGTCGGTTATGTCTGTACGGCCGCGGTGATCTTCCACAGACTCCTTCCCGGCAGCGGAGTTTGGGACTCGATCTCGGGTGGCCAGACTCTAGCTTCCCGGGTTCGGTTGCGAGGCGTTTCGGGCTTCGCCACCGAGGAGGAAGCCTCCGTTTCGTGCCGGGTGAGGTTTTAACGGTGGTGGTACTCTACCCCGGTAACGTCTGTCGTTTACGGGCCGATTTTAAGGGTGTTCCAGTTACTTGGTGTCCGGGTGAGAAGCGCCACAACCCCGCAGCCACTTTAGCCGGTTAGCGTTAGCTGTGTGATGTTAGCTCATTAGCGCGGCCAGGAGAAGCCGTGAGTCACTGGTAAAACAGACGAGTGACAAAAGTGTGTCACTTAAATAACTTGGTACTTGGTGTGTGTGATATTTGAAATGTGTGCCGAATTGGTGAGAGGTTCAAAACTATCAGGTGTGTTATGTCTCAGCCTATGTATTACCCATGTACTCGTGCCAGCATGGAAGAGGGAATAAAACTGTCTCTTTATTGAATGAGGTTCGGCGTGACAACGGGATATCGAGGTGATATCGGTATTATGCCTGGCTCAATGACTCCACGGCACAGTCATTCTTTTCAACTATTTACATAGTAACGTATCAGGCTATGTGAAATACAGTAAAGACGTTTCCGGTAATGTTATTTACTGTCATTACAGGCTGTTGAATTGTGGCTGACAGCTTTTGAGTCAGTCAGTCAGTCCAGACCCGACCAAAGGAGTGAACACTGAGGTATTATGATGAAATATTACTATATGTGTACAGTCACTGTACGCCTTAGAAATGAATCTTCAGTTGTTTGTTTGTACCACATTAAAAAGGTTAACGGCTGTCTTAATGTCTGTTTCTTGCCCGAGCAACAGCAAGGCCAGAGTGACAAGGAACTTGCTCCACACATGAGGAGGCATCTGACGGGACAACCCCTGCACGAGAAACCCAGGGCCGATGGATCCCATTGACCCTGGACAAGGTTTCCACTACCAGCTTTTTCACTTGCTGTTAAACGTATTAGTTGCCATCTATTATAAAGGCGTCATTAGGGGAAAAAATAACTAGTGAGCACAAATTGCCCATTTGTGAGTTATGGTCACGATACTGTAGCAAAAGGAGCGGAAGGAACAGGGTTGCCGACCACTCTGGTCAGTTATGGAGGAGCACACTGAGTGGCAGGTCTGGCAGCTGTGTGTTTGTATGGAGGTGCCTCCAAATTCTGAATGAATTCCTTAGATTAATAATGTTATCGCATGCATTACATTTGTTCTTGTACCCTCAACACTCCGGCAACACTGGCCAGCGCCGGCTGTTAGGCGAGAACACATACGACTGTGTAGCCGTACTTTTGGATTTGTCGCCCATTTAACAACATTGCGTTGCATCCCATAAAGCGTATGTTAGAACGTCAACAATGTCGTTCAACATTGTGGACCGTTCGTTTGTGTGCTCAAAAGGAGTTATTCAAGAGCGTGAATTAATTTGGGCACGGAAATTATTCATTTGAGAGCAAAAATGATTGATTCATTTTGCACAAATTCAAGAGCATGCATTGCTTAGTTGTGCGTTACTACCTTTCATTCCCAATGACACCTGCCATGTTATATATTAGTTAGTTTCATTTCTGTAAAGATGCAGCCTGTAAGAGTAACATTTGGTGAGATGTGTCCACAGGATAGATGGAAAGACAGTGGTCCACATGGTCCTTTTAGTGAAGCTATATTTTGATTTGACTTTTAATTGATTTCCATTTATATCGTGTGTATATACACACTACACCTGTGGAGTAACAACATCACTCTCCTCGCAGGGCCAGAGACGCCGTCGGAGCAGCATTGCGATTTAACACCCAGCTCCAGCGGACGACAACGGAAGAAAAATCCAAAATATCTTGACTACGAAACTGAGGACACGTTTAATGTGCAAAGTGTCCAGCGAAGACCTCGTAGAAAGAGCTCAGGAGGAGCGGGCGCAGCTTCTAAAAAGACTCCGGAAAAGACTGGAAAAGCCAAGAATGCCACACAGCAGGCTGCAGGTGGGGGAAAGGAAGCAACTGACAAAACACCTCAAGAGTCTGATGGAAAGATCTCAGGGGAAACTCCTCAAAAGGCGGTGAGAGCCAAGAAGCCCCAGCGAAGAAAAACTCCTGCCAAAAAAAGTCCCGCCTCTGATGGGCGACTCCCAGCTGGCGAGGGCGGAGGTACTGTTGATGCCGTGCAGCGGGAAAATGGGACGCCAAAGCCGAAGAGAAGGTATGTGAGGAAGCAGCCCGCACAGGAAGTGGAACCAGTTACAGAACCGCCGTGCAAGGAGGCTCGAGGGGAACCTCCGATTGAAGCCGAGGAGGAGACCCAACCGGGTGGCCGCCGCAGGAGAGGTGCTGCTAAAGCGTGAGTTACATGTGGTCTGTATTCATCTACAGCACAGTTGCATTTTACACCTCCCGTCAGCCGCCTACTTGTAAATACAGTGTGAATACTGTGCATACCTATACACTCCAAAGGTTGTTAATGCGTAGAGGTATGGGGTCAGAAGTATAACAATTTTGTTGCTTTGAAAACAATCTTCCATTAACAGGCAGCAGCTTCACACATCTTAAGGACTACGCATGTTCCCCATGTGCACAATTTCTCAAAGGGCAATGTAGTCACTCTGTATATGTTGTAAACACTCCCCTAGGGCACTGAAGTACCTCCGGATTTTGGCAAAAGAAGTGCTCGGTCATCCCAGCGATGAGTCCGGTGCCAACGGTGCCCGCGCAGAACCACACCCGGTCACGCGGCGGAAAAGTCTCAAAGGAAGCAAAGGTACAGTGGAAATCCCGCTGAACGTCTCTCACCGCTCACCACCGTGCAACACTCTCGTGATGGAAGTAACTTACAACCATGGCCACACCCGATTCACGCTAAGCACCGCCTCTTTCTCTCAGCGCACCAATACCCGCTTGAATAAGCACCTCGGCGCTCTAATGCTTTGGCTGCCCCGGTGCCTACTTTTCATAAGGTGTGTCGCAAAAAACTCCAAAGACATTTTGAAGCTAGTCAGCGGATGCGCTGCAGGGTGGCTGCGTGAGAGTGGCCGCTTGATCGTGCCCACGGTGGCGCTGTCGTTCCGTTTCCGAAGCCTTAAACAAATCCAGGAAACAATGAAAACTATGCAAGACCTCGCGGTCAGCCCAACAGCACCATCGCTAAGGACGCCGACGTCCGTTTAAAGGTGACATTAACGCCCAACTCTTAGGAAGAACGCACATAAGGGCCCCCCGGGAGCTCACCTGGTAGAGCGTGCGCCTCGTGCACCGAGGCTGCGTCTCTGTCGCTGCAGCCCAGGTTCGAATCCAACCCGCTGCACCATCTAATAAAGGCACAAAAGCATAGAAACAGTCCCATGTTGCTGATGTTTTGATTATTGGTGCATTAAAAAACGACAAACCTGGGTGTGTGTGTGTAGCAGGACAGCAAGCTCTCGAGTGCAGCGTCCCAGTGTGGCTTTCTGCTGGCCTGGGCCATTGGGCAACCATTGCCATTGGCCTATGCCATAATACCTGTTGTTATAGCTAGGGAGTTTTCTATACCATTTAAACCAAAGTAACTTTCCCTTTTAACATCGTTAGATATGTTAGGCCAGTCTTTCACACTGTTGCAAACAAATGAGCACAATCATTGTGAATCCTGAAATGGTTTGGCAATTTAATTAGTAGATTAATTACTATATCATGATATATACAGATCAATATTGCAGTGTAAAATGACCTATACTTTAGTAAAATCATTTACCTGTGTGATAGCAGTGACTCTCCCTACGTACTCTGACATGAATTCTTCTTCTTTACTTTCCTGCTGGGCGCAAAGGCCAAAAGAGGAAACGTCCTGACTATGACAGTGACCCTGCAGAAGATGAGGACTTCGTTCCAGACGTTGAAGATGAGGAGGTTGAGGAGATGGAGGATGAAGAAGAAGACGCCGAGGACTCGGACATAGACCTGGGGACTGCTCGAACTTTTCACGTCAACAGGGCCTATGTTAGTAGTTTTCTTATATCTGTTGTATCTCTTTGAAATGTGCTCTTGGTTTGGCGATCGTTATTATTGGTCATGGTCACATTTTACTCCTTAAATGTTGCGATGTGGAGACTCAGTGACCGCATCATGTACCGACCAAATCATGAACCGTTGTTTTTATTTCTCTTGTGTTGTAATTGTGTGTTTGTTTGTTTTTTAAGACAAAGTCTAGACCTCTGCAGAACTGTCACTGAAAAGTGAGCCAAACTAAATGCACAGAATGGGAACAATCCAACTCATCCAAAACTCTTTTCTCCTGCAGACAGGCCCGAATGTCAAAACCCCCAACGGGCTCACCACCAACATCACGAGAACTGTTTGGGAAGCCACTGAGACGACCAAGAAATTGTAAGGGGCGTCGCTCGCTGCTGCCGCTGTCCGGTTGTGGTTGTTTTTCTGCCCACCTTGTTTTACCAACAGGTGGAATCTTACTAAAGAGCCTCAGGCTTTTTAGGATTGAAAAACGAGAAAGCAAATCTGCTTTAATTTTGCGAAAGCTGTGGAAGGCAGGTCCTTAGCGTTGTCGCTAGGCAACCTCAAAGTCATGCCGCAAGTAATTGTCAGCACTAAGTAATTGCACTGCACTGACGTTGTAAAACCCTGCAGCAGAGCTGTTTAAAGTCTAACTCTTTTCTAACCACATAAGACAAGCTAAATCAGTCTTCATCTCATACATTTATTGACCCTGATGTGTAAAACAACACTGGAAAAACACCCTTGCCCTGGTATGTACATTATTTGTGACAAATTCTGATCTGTGTGTGTGTGTGTGTGTGTGTGTGTGTGTGTGTTTTACAGCCGGGAGGAGCACTACAGCAGCTGGGTGTTCCCAGAGTGGGTGCCGTCCACCAGTGACTGGCACCCTGTACCACAGAGGTAGTTAACCTTTGACCTTTGCTTGTAATGAGTGAGATAACCCAGACTTGAACAGGAAAGGGGACTGGTAACGTGAACAAAACAAAGTCATAGTTTTACAACATTTGAATGCTTTATTTCTATTGCGATACACTTAACTTTCTGTACTTGAATGGTGCTTAATAAATAAACATTTATAACTCACTTGCTACAGTGGCCAAGCATCCATCACTGTAAATGCTTTTTTACATTTTAATTTTATGCACTGAGACATCTAACCTCATGGAATCCACGCTGGGCGTTCTCAGCTCTCGGGCAACAGTAGCTGGCTAAGCTGACATGACCTCTTTGTCTCGATAAATGTGAATAGATGTGGTTAGTTTGTGTGCTGTTTTATACTGAGACATGATCATTGCAGCATCTAAGAGAAATGTGAGCTCTTTAGCAACGTAACCTATTTGGCCATCTAGAAGCACAGTTGTGTTGTTAACACATCAGATGTGTACGCACATGGTAATTTAACTAGTAGTCGTTTTAGGTGCGTAAGACCTCTGCCAGGGGTCGTGAAGTATCTGCTGTGGGCGGTGGGAATTCTGATTATAACGTCGGAAATCTCTTATACAAGTCAATTATCATCGGTTTGTGTGTCTTATGTGTTATTCAGCGATTTGGAGAAATACCTGCCTCAGGAGCTTCAGTCGGCTGCTTTCAAAGTGTCCAGAGAAGGCCTCAGTAAGGAGGAGACGCCTCAGCAAAGACTCAGCAGGTTAGACTGAGCATCGTCCAAACTCTAAATGATCGCAGGATACAAAACAAAAACACATGTAATTCACCATTTAAAATGATATCTTCTGTCGCTTCACTAGAGAGGAAGATTTTGTTTCACACTTAATGACACCTTAATGACTTATATTTCTGGATTCATTCGGCATTTATTACTCTTCCTTTCTAAAATATCAGTGTTTTCCTGAGTGTCTGTCATTCCAGACGTTATGTCAGTTCCCAAATGCTGAAACAAGCATACCAAGCTTTGTTGTTTAGGCAAATCCGAGCTGAGTGAGAAATCGGCATTTTTAGTTACCCACTGTACAGACACAAGAGAATGAATACATTTACATATTTCACATTGATGTATTTATCTTTAGTAGCTCCCTGACACCCCTGTTTTGGTTCTATTTTGGGTTTCAGTGCAGGTTGGTCTGTTGTGTACTGTGCTTACAAGCACTGATCAAAAATATGACCCAGATCATTGTTTTGTTTTGGGAGAGACCTGAAATAAAGTAAAAATATGTTTTGGTGTTAGTTCAAAGACATTTTAAGTCAGATTTGGTATTTTTGAAGATGTTCTCATTTTTAAAGCCTTTCTGTTCACCTAACCGACCAGGTTCGCAGCGGTGCCTGCCCACCCGGATCGCTGGGACATGTTGCTGTACGCAGGCGGACCGGTCTGGCCCATGGAGTGGTGTCCTACACCTGACGGCGCGCCAGCATCCCAGTACATAGCTCTGGCCTGCCATCGCGGGATGGACGACCAGCACTACGTCAACAAGACGTACACTGGGCCTGGGCTCGTTCAGCTGTGGGACGTGGGCAAGCTGGAGTACGACAGCAGGTACAGCTGGGGTTTGAGGCCTGATAGTGATCTTTTTTTGGATCAAAGCTTCTGTAGTTTTGACTATTTCGCTGCACAGTAAACTGATGCATTTGTGTTGATCTGGCTACGTCACTGCCAGAGTTTATTTTGAGGATTCCAGAGCTTTTCTCTTCATTCTGGAATGAAATCCTTAATCAACCCATCATGCAGTTTTTTTCTTTCTCATTATTAATGTCTATACTAAAGGGTTATCTTTACCCCCCCCCCCCCCAATACGTCTTCATGCTGTCTCTTTCATCCCCCTCTGTCTCTGCAGACCAGACTCCCAGCCAGCCTTGGCCTATGGCTTGGCCCAGGACAAAGGCTTCATCTGGCAACTAAAGTGGTGTCCCGCAGGAGGTTGGGAGCCTCCCGGCTGTGACAGAAAGGTAAGGTGTTTTCAAAGTGAGCTCCCACCAACGAGAGTTTTTGAAAGCCAGTATGAGCATATTTGGTCTGGAGTTGCGTATATCTAATACTTACAATATTAAACCGACCCCCCAAAAGGCTCCGTTCCTGCCCAGACTGGGTCTTCTGGCAGTTGCCTCCTCCTCCAGTGTGGTCACCGTTTACAGCCTGCCCCACCCTGATGCTCTGCACTCCAACAAGAAGCTTGCTAACTCTGGTAAGACTGTGAATATTAAACACAACTGGCTATGATTTTCCCAGCAGTATTTATAACCATTCAATTGCAAGTATTGTAACCATGATATGGTGGTATTACAGTTTTACTTAACTGTAAAAATGATGCACAAAGTTCCTGACCAATGCCTAGCCCTGACTCGGCCAGATTCAAACATCCAGAAACTGAAGTGCGTCCTGTGTTCAGCAGAGGGCAGTGTTGCCTATCTAAAGCCTGAAGTCAGTATACTGGATACCTGATTCCTGCTGTAGCGCGTGAGGACACAGGACTGCAGTAAAGCAGCACATCATGGCAGCGTTGTAAAAAATGACCATCTGGACTATGGATTTGTTCACATCTCGCTAAACACACCCAACTGCTAATCTTGACATTTGCTTTGCTGCAGTATGTCACATACCTGCATTACTCGATTTCGTCACACACCACGACAGAAAAATGACACTAAACGTGATACGTAAAAAAAAATAAGGACAAATCCACCCATAATGTGTTTCTGTATCCACTCACAGACACATCCTTCTATCCCGTCTCAGAAGAGTGTCACCCGTAGCTTCTGACCACTAGAAGGCGAGAATAGAGGTTGAGAATGGGGGCTTTTAGCAGGTGCCATAGTCACTCTGAAGCACCGTGCACCTCTGCGAGTGATTCGGTTTAATATGGATCCATTTGTAGACTCAGACATTTGGAGTTGCCACACAACTGGTATCAAGCACATTTGATGTCCAGTGACCCGTTACCTCAAATTTAACCAGTGAGAGGCGAAAGACACGCGAAAGAAGAGTCAAAACCGGCAGGAACAAATGACTCTGAAGATGTGTAGGATGGGTGTACTTTCAGCAATAACCATTGTTTCTTCACGTACGCATTTGGAGGCTGGGCCGGTGGAATTGAACAGGTAGAAGAAGTGTATTATCTCACAGATTATCACAACCACATCGTCGAAATATTTGTGGAAAGGCATCGTCTCATTTAAGGTTGCAACTAATGATTATTTTTCGCTATCGATGAATCTGCAGACTAAATGCAACCGCAGGGGGGCACAAGCCAGTGTCTTCATGTGCCAGTCCCAAGTCTGGATAAATGCAGAGGGTTGTGTCAGGAAGGGCATCCGACGTAAAACACATGCCAAACTAAAAATGCGAATCACGACAATGACTTCCATACCGGATCGGTCGGGGCCCGGGTTAACAACGACCGCCACCGGTGCTGGTGACCTACAGGGTACCGGTGGAAATTGGATTACTGTTGGTCGAAGACGAAGAAGGAGAGGAGGAAGGTGTGTTCGTAGGCAGAGAGAGAAGAGGAAAGCTAAGAATGTAGGACTGACAGTAGGGACTTTGAATGTTGGAACTATGACAGGGAAGGCTAGAGAGTTGATTGACATGATGCAGAGAAGGAAGGTGGACATACTGTGTGTCCAGGAGACCAGGTGGAAAGGTAGCAAGGCTAGAAGCTTAGGAGCAGGGTTCAAGTTGTTCTTCCATGGGTCGGATAGGAAGAGAAATGGAGTAGGAGTTATCCTGAAAGAGGAGTTTGTGAGGAATGTTCTTGAGGTGAAAAGAGTGTCAGACAGGTTGATGAGCCTGAAGCTGGAAATTGAAGGGGTGATGTTCAATGTTGTGAGTGGTTATGCCCCACAGGTAGGATGTGAGTTAGAAGAGAAGGAGAAATTCTGGAGTGAGTTAGATGAAGTGATGCAGAGCATCCCCAGAGGTGAGAGAGTGGTGATTGGTGCAGATTTCAACGGGCATGTAGGTGAAGGGAACAGAGGTGATGAGAATGTGATGGGCAGGTTTGGTCTTCAGGACAGGAACGCAGAAGGACAGATGGTGGTAGACTTTGCAAAGAGGATGGAAATGGCTGTAGTGAACACTTTCTTCCAGAAGAGGCAGGAACATAGGGTGACATATAAGAGCGGAGGGAGAAGCACTCAGGTGGACTACATCTTGTGTAGACGTTGTAATCTGAAAGAGACCAGTGACTGTAAAGTAGTGGTAGGGGAGAGTGTAGCCAGACAACACAGGATGCTAGTGTGTAAAATGACTCTGGTGGTGAGGAAGATGAAGAGGACAAAGGCAGAGCAGAGGACGAAGTGGTGGAAGTTGAAAAAGGAAGAATGTTGTTTAGTTTTCAGGGAGGAGCTGAGACAGACTCTGGGTGGTCAGGAAGTGCTCCCAGATGACTGGACCACTACAGCTAATGTGATCAGGGAGACAGGTAGGAGGGCACTCGGTGTGTCATCTGGAAAGAGGAAAGTGGACAAGGAGACTTGGTGGTGGAACCAGGAAGTTCAGGAGTGTATACAGAGAAAGAGGTTAGCAAAGAAGAAGTGGGACACTGAGAGGACTGAAGAGAGTAGACAGGAGTACAGGGAGATGCAGCGTCAGGTGAAGGTAGAGGTGGCAAAGGCCAAACAAAGAGCATATGAGGACTTGTATGCTAGGTTGGATACTAAAGAGGGAGAGGTGGATTTGTACAGGTTGGCCAGACAAAGAGATAGAGATGGGAAGGATGTGCAGCAGGTTAGGGTGATTAAAGATAAGGATGGAAATGTATTGACAGGTGTCAGGAGTGTGATGGGAAGATGGAAGGAGTACTTTGAAGAGTTGATGAATGAGGAAAATGAAAGGGAACGAAGAGTAGAAGAGGTGACTGGTGTGGAGCAGGAAGTAGCAAAGATTAGCAAGAGTGAAGTGAGGAGGACGTTGAAGAGGATGAAGAGTGGAAAGGCAGTTGGTCCTGATGACATACCTGTGGAGGTATGGAAGTGTCTAGGAGAGGTGGCAGTAGAGTTTCTGACTAGTTTGTTTAACAAGATCTTGGAGGGTGAGAGGATGCCCGAGGAATGGAGGAGAAGTGTACTGGTGCCAATTTTTAAGAACAAGGGAGATGTGCAGAGCTGTGGCAACTACAGAGGAATAAAGCTGATGAGTCATACAATGAAGTTGTGGGAAAGAGTAGTGGAAGCTAGGCTAAGGGCAGAGGTGAGCATTTGTGAGCAGCAATATGGTTTCATGCCTAGAAAGAGCACAACAGATGCAGTGTTTGCTTTGAGGATGCTGATGGAGAAGTACAGAGAAGGTCACAGGGAGTTGCATTGTGTCTTTGTAGATTTAGAGAAAGCGTACGACAGGGTGCCGAGAGAGGAGCTGTGGTATTGCATGAGGAAGTCTGGAGTGGCAGAGAAGTACGTTAGAATGGTGCAGGACATGTATGAGAGCTGTAAGACCGTGGTGAGGTGTGCTGTAGGTGCGACAGAGGAGTTCAAGGTGGAGGTGGGTCTGCATCAAGGATCGGCTCTGAGCCCCTTCTTGTTTGCTCTGGTGATGGACAGGCTGACGGATGAGGTTAGACAGGAATCTCCATGGACTATGATGTTTGCAGACGACATTGTGATTTGTAGTGAGAGCAGGGAGCAGGTGGAGGAGAATCTAGAGAGATGGAGGTCTGCTCTGGAAAACAGAGGAATGAAGCTTAGCCGCAGTAAGACAGAATACATGTGTGTCAATGAGCGGGACCCAGGTGGAATAGTGAGGTTACAGGGAGCAGAGGGGAAGAAGGTGCAGGACTATAAGTACTTAGGGTCAACGGTTCAGAGCAATGGAGACTGTGGAAAAGAGGTGAAGAGGCGAGTGCAAGCAGGTTGGAACGGGTGGAGAAAAGTGTCAGGTGTGTTGTGTGATAAAAGAGCATCAGCAAGAATGAAAGGAAAGGTGTTCAAGACGGTGGTGAGACCAGCGATGTTGTACAGCTTAGAGACAGTGGCACTGAAGAAAAGACAAGAGGCAGAGCTGGAGGTGGCAGAGCTTAAGATGTTGAGGTTCTCTTTGGGAGTGACGAGGGCGGACAGGATCAGGAACGAGTACATCAGAGGGACAGCTCATGTTAGATGTTTCGGAGATAAAGCCAGAGAGGCCAGATTGAGGTGGTTTGGACACGTCCAGAGGAGAGACTGTGAATATATTGGTAGAAGGATGCTGAGGTTGGAGCTGCCAGGCAGGAGGTCTAGAGGAAGACCAAAGAGGAGATTTATGGATGTAGTGAGAGAGGACATGAAGTTAATTGGTGTGAGTGAAGAGGATGCAGAGGACAGGGTTAGATGGAGGCGCATGATTCGCTGTGGCGACCCCTGAAAGGGAACAGCCGAAAGGAAAAGAAGAAGAAGATGAATCTGCAGACTGTGTTCTCCGTTAACTGACGCCCATAATGCAAAATGGCCATCACATCTTCTTAAAGAATGCTGGTTTTGTCTGACCAACAGCCAAAAACCTTAAGATATTCAGTTTACACTGATTTAAAGCTGAGGGAAAATAGGAAAATCCTCACAACAGAGAAGCTGGAACCACTGAATGTTTGGGCATTATAGACAGACAAAATGACTTAAACGATTTATTGGTTATCACAAGGGTTGCTGATTAATTTTCCATTGATCTATTAATCGCTTAATTGTTTCAGCTCTAGTCTCATCAGAATGATTTCAGGTTACAGGTGTACACAACCTGATTCACTCAACATCAAGTGTGCAACCAGTGAAACGCCACCATATCCATCATATAAGACATGGGCGTCATTAACTATATTATTGAATCTCCTATTCAATAAAAGGACCGTGTCCGTGAAGACCCTCAGTCTACTTGTGTGTCTGCATTTTTAGTGCTTTGGGGTCTATACACATGCACACACAGAATGCTCTTCAGGAGTGTGAGTATATGTGACATTATAGACGCTGGAGCCTGTGCTCTAGTCTATTCAGATGCACTGCCTCTGGGGCTCTGCTTAAAGAAGACTGTATGAATGAGATTAATGGCAGGTTTATCGGCCACATCCATCATACACAGAAAGCAGGTTATGTCTGCGTGTGTGTGTGTGTGTGTATTCATCTGTCTCGGTCTGCCCAGCAGTACAGGCTAATCTGATTCAACACTACACCGGGCTAAGATCATGGCCTTCTGGTGCGGCACACGCCTCGAAAATAAACGCTCACACACTTTGGATTATATCACAGTTGACACAACCGTCCCACATCGCGTTACGCCTTGTGTTATGGAGCACACCTACTCTGTAGCGCAATGTAACATGAGGGTTGGCTGATATTTGTGTTTGTAGGGTGATATGACATTTTTACAGTGAAGAAGAAGTTTATTGGGTGACAGCATACTCCACTGTATTACACTTCATTTGGTTTTACAATTAAGAAAAATGTCCACTGCAGTTTGGACACAAAAACCTGACATTTCCATTCTCTCCCCCCCCTTTTCCCCATCGCTTCATGGCCCCTGGTATCCATTTTATTTTGTAGCCATGGGTCATTGGGTCCAGTTTCCATAGAGCTAGTCCATCAGCCCCCTGCTTTTAACCATAGGTTATAGTTATTGGATAGAAGGGTTGCAGAGCGCTCACATTTGAAGATGAGATGACTGCAGAGAGCGACTCGGACTTGGACTAACACCGGGTCATAGCCGGGATTTTAGAAATACTGAGGTCTAAGTTCGACCAATGCACCAACAAAATGTCTCTAAAATGTTCTTGATTATTTGAAATATTAATATCCTTCTATCTACGTTTTCTGTGAAGGTCTAAACTCTTCAAAGCTTTCTTCACTTCTAGGAATTAAACACCAATAGTTATCATCTTACACTGATATTCATATAAATTCAACATGTATGCTACTTGCGGCAGAGCCTCAGGGTGGTGACGTTGTCCAGTTGATTGGTTTGTCCAAAACGTTTGGTCCAGAGCAACACACCTTGACAAGCACTGACAGTGGCTGGACTGCAGTCCCATAGGATTCCTTTAATGGTTTTCAAGGCCCTTGACCTTTCCTTTGGCACCACCGCCAGACCAACTCTTTTTACTTGTAGACAAAAAATATCAACCTTGCCATGAATATGGTGTTATTGGTCTTATCCTAGTCTGTCAAAGTAAAAAAGCATGGGCATCCATTTGTTTTCTCTTTAGCCACGCTAGCTACCTGACTTGTGGCGCCAACAACTGGACAACGGTTTCACTTATCTAGTTAAATATCTTCACTCGCCTGTACGAGTTGGACTCGCACATACTTTGGTGATGACGTTGATGTTCCCCAGAGGATATATCCTAGTGACTTTGGTGATTGCCTGACCTTTCATCTAGCGCCAAAAGCAAATCAAAATTTCATGACCAAAAGGGACAGAATGATAGATAATGCATTAAAGTAAAGTAAGTATTCCCTAATAAAACCAAAGGCTCTTTTTTTAAGGTTAAAAAAAACAGTGTATCTTTGAAACTATATTCAAGAGCAGAAGCGCATAACCTGAAAAATGCATTTGCAGCAAAGCATTTGCCATTACATGTGTTGGACTTTGATTGATGAAACCACCCTCTAGCCAATTATTACACTTACTTCATTGCAACAGCTTAAGATCAAAAACCAATTTTCGACCTTAACCTTCACCTCTCTGTTTGGTTTCTTTAGATGGACGCTTGGCCTCGTCCATCACGCCCCTAGCAGACAGAATCCACCCTCACATAAACTTTGGGCCACCGATCTGAAGCATTTGAAAAATATTCATGTAAACCTAGTCATTTTGTGATTGCGGGTAGGATGTGGGCATTTCTGTAGCCTTTCAGCAAATAACTGGCAAACAGACTCTGGTGTCGCATGTCATTTTGAGCCGCCGAACCTGGAGTTTATATTGCGGACAGAAAAATACCATTCAGCAGCTGAACTGTGCTTCGAGGGTAGATGGGAAAATGTATTTTGAACTGGCCCTAGAGAGTCGGGGGGGAGGGATGGAGATGGTATAGGTACATTGAACCAAGTGAAAAATGACCAGTGAATTGTTTCATAGCCTCTCACTTCTCTTAGTGTGACTCGGTGAGCACTAATTGAATGCAGATTAGCTATCTTACATGACTATGGGTGGAAATAAATTCCCCTGAGATTCAGTATCAGCTGAAAGGGTTAAAGGTGAAATTGGCTTGGAAAGGGTTAAACAGGGTGTGTGTTTGTCTGTCCGTCCCCGTCTCTCTCCACCAGCCCAGTGCTGTTCGCGACAGATAATTATAAATGGCTTTTGGCCGTCCAGACACCAGAATGAATGAGTACGTGAATGAGAAGAGGAGGCTGTTGAAGCCGCAGAATTGGAGGGCGGGTGGTGGTGGTGGGGG
>CM022481.1:23569191-23623912 GCA_011952105.1 Coreoperca whiteheadi | reverse complement strand
AAAAGAGGAAGTCCTCAGTTAATGAGAAAGAAGAATGAGAGAAAGGGAAAAAAGGGAAAAGGGGGGGGGTGGGGGGGGGGGGGGGGGGGGGGGGGGGTGGAAAGCAACCATTTGAGGATTCGATGTGTTTAATTTTAAGAGAGGGCGAGTGGAGGATGCCACTGCCCCCCTCTGGGATGAGATGATGGACGGGCACGTCGCGGGGTCATCGCAAAAAAACGAAACGCCAATAGGTGTCTGACCTGGCTCCGCGTCTGTGGGGGGAGAAATGGATTAGAAAGAGGAAGAGACCGACTCACGAAGAGGAGGAGGGGGGGGACAAAAATAAAAGAAGAGGCACCCGAGGAGGATTAATGGTGATGAAAGGGGGGAAATAGATGAGCGTCTGTAAAGAAAGGAAGGATATTGACTCACGGCGCTGCAGCGGAGGAGAAACGTATTATTAGTTTCTACAAGCAATAACTCAACAAGAGATAAAAGTAGTCCTCAAGATAAGCACTTAAAAAGTTATTTGTGTGAGAAAGCAGCCTTCTGAGTGCCCTTCGACAGACACATTGGTGCAAAATCGGTGCACAATCCAGGCAGAAAAGGTTTATTTTTATTCCAGCTCAAAAATTCTATGTATCTGTCGCCGTGATCGGTCATCGGTGAACGTTTCTCCGGTATCGGTGTCGTCCTCAAAAGTCCTGTATCGGTCGGGCTCTAGTCAGACTGGCTGCAATTCTGATTAAAGAAGAAGGTTGAGAAATAGTTGACTTTCCTTTTAAGTCACTGATTGAGTGCATCAGAGACACAAACGACTGGATTTTCCGCAACTTGCTGCGTCTTGACAGTGACAAGAGCCGGTTTGTACCCGGTGATTTGTTGTTTTGTGCTCAAGCTTCTCATGTGACAACCCCTCGCTGTGTCTCGTCTGTCTCCACTGATCTCACTGTGTGTTCAGACTGTGAGAAACTTGACTGACTGAGGAGGTCTGCAGCTACTGACACAGGCTGTAAATGTGTTTTTTGTTCAGTGTTTTGAAATGCCCGGTATCGTGGGCACGGTCAAGACACTTGAAATAATCTTTCCCCCTCTCACCTCCTCAGGTGCGTTTCAACCCGAACATGTGCTGCCACACCTGGGTGGTGTCGGGGGGCCAGACAGGGCTGGTCCGACTGAACTGTCTGAGGAGTATGATCAGCTCCCAGGCCAAGACGATGATAAGTGAGAACCAGGCCCAGTTCAACGCACTGTACTCCCCAAAAGACGCGAAGGAGGCCGCCCAAACTGTGTCCGACGAGCTATAGCAAGAGTTTACCTTCACTAAACAGAAGGTGGACCACACTGTCACACTCTGTATGACTGCAAAAAACACAAACCTGCAAAAAAGTCTTTTTAGGAACGATGAAGACAATATAAATATTCCATCAGCACATACAGTATACTCCATACGTGTGCTGTTTGTCAGCTGGGTTTAATTCTGTTTCAAGAGTCCAAAGGCCGACAATGATCGGCCAGTTCAGCTACGAAAAACTAAGTGATTTGCAGGTTTTTCGCGGCCCTTCTTCAACAGCAAGCTCACTGGTACTCCTTCATGAACTCTGAACCTGTTCCCGTTAGCTGGATTTCTGCCGGAAAGTGCTCCAGGTTAACGGAGAGCCGCAGGCAGCAGTGTCCTGCCGTAACCTCACCGCCTCCGCACTCTAAAACGTGTGTTTCCACAGACTTGACACTGAACTGAACACCACTTTACTTCCCACCAAACAGACTTTCCCCATCCTTTTTCCACTGTTCCACAACTTTTGATCAAAAGTGTCAGTGGTGACGGTTTATCTGCATCCAGCATTTGAGCAGCAGTAGTGCCTTCGCTTACAATGTGCCACATTAGCAGGATCCACCTGATCGTTATTGATTTCAAGTAGGTCAAGTAGGGTTTTTTGGTTGCTCAAGTATCTCTTATTTGGCATACAAATGGCAAACTTGGCGGTGAATCCATTGCTGACAGCAGTCCAAGGTAATAGAAATGTAAATTATGAGCTGCATTCACTGTCCACTACTCTCAGGAAAAGCAATCAATGCCTGCTGCTTTTGAAACGAATGATTAAAAACGACAACTGAAGCTCTTGTTTTTGCTGACCTCCAGTGGTTAAAGTTGTTCTACAGGGACGTAGAAGAGCGCTTCAGGGTGTGTCAGTGCGCCGTGACATCACTGTCGGGTGTGGCTACGCGTGCAAAGGACCTTGGAACCGGAAGGGCGTTTGTTATTTAAAAAAAAAAGAAGCGAATACCATTCAAAGTAACGCCACCATGCATCCTGTTTCTTTTTCACTTCTGTCAGTATAATGCAAAGCAGACGTTACTCATTGTTCTTCTATATGTCACTAACAAAAGTGTTTCGGGTCACAAAATGGAAGATGTGAGTTGCAAAATGTGAGAAACTGGGTAAACCTAAAACCTTACGGCTTTCCTGTACATCATTTGTTTGCAATCAGCAACACGTTCCACTGCAGTTTAAGTACATTCCTGGCTTCAGATTTGCCGCCCTTACTAGCAAACAGGAAAGCGGCGTCACACTCGTAACCCGTTGGGTTGGTTGGCTGATCAAAAACATTGTGGTCCCACATGTTGCCCCGAGCGCAACGGTCATGACAACGTGTTCTAGTGTTGGTCTCTCGACAACATGCTATTATTATTATTTTTTTTTTACTGTAAGATACACCTTCTGATTTTCTTAAAGCACCCCCTCCCCAAAAAATCTCCTCCCGCCTCGCTGTTTTAAAACTGTGAACTGTGCTGAGGTTTCACAACATCTACGGCAAGCTGCGGAAAATTGGATCGCGTCTTTAAGCTCATTCGTGCTGCAGTATTTTTTATAATCGATGATTCGACATCTCAGGCTATAACTGAGGGCAAATACTTGAATTTTTTTATTGTACCTCTGCTGGATGTAACGTTTAGAAATGACACATTTTAGGTCTTTTCTTCATTGTTGCTTTCTTTACCTGCACTTATTCCTGCTGCTGTTATTCTGACTATTCAAACATTTTTGATTTTTTTAATTTATTTTTATCACAGCAGCTGCCGCATTGTGACCTCATTTATTTTTCGGTGTCTACAGAATAAATGGGAAAACGTTGTTATTCACAGGCGCGGCTGTCTCCCTTTTTAGAGGTTGTCTTGACACGTTTTCCTCTCAGTTCAATTAGGGGTTTGAAAATGTGCCTCTCGGTTTTGCTTCTCTCCCCCAATTATTTACAAATCTCATTGACGGCCTCAGAATGACGTTTCGTAGCCACCATGATAATGTTGTCAGTCGTGAAAAAAGGCCAGCTCGTTACTGACAATATGGTCTTTAACTTGCAAATCATAGAAATGATCATAAAAGCATCAGAATGTACAGTGCCTGTTCTTGTGTTGTGCTGCTCTGTTGCTATTTTTGAAATATCACATGTAATAAATGTTTTTTAATGTAAAAAAAAAATATTCATTCAATATTAAATAAAGTTGAGATTGAAAGTGCACGCTTGGCCTTGCAAACGGCAGTTGGCAAAACTTGTCTTATCCCAGATTTCGATCATACCACATGACCTTCATCAGCCGCTGGGAGTTGGGCCACTTGTCATGAAATATTAGAAGTTCAAATGTTGAAATTGGAGATGTTTTGCCAACTGCTGTTTGCTCAAAGTACTGAGAAAAACACAGGTTTGAACATCCACAAGTCCACGACAACTGGGCAAACTGCAGCTGCTGATGAAGATCATGTAATACGACCGAAAGCCGCAGAACAGCCACTGTTGGACCTTCGCCAATAAATACAGTGTCTATTGGCCTGGATTAGGGATATATACGGCGTTAGAATAACTATTTTTAATAAAACCAAAATACAAAATGGGGTTCGGGGGCCGAGTTGACCTGCTACATTGTCTCAATGCACATGTCGGAAATAATCCAGCCTCTTTCCATCA
The DNA here is from genome assembly GCA_011952105.1 of Coreoperca whiteheadi. Lineage (NCBI taxonomy): Eukaryota > Metazoa > Chordata > Actinopteri > Centrarchiformes > Sinipercidae > Coreoperca > Coreoperca whiteheadi. The sequence continues at coordinate 23,619,965 of CM022481.1, read as the reverse complement.
TCTGCAGTCTTTAATTTCACTTTACAAAAAAGCTCTTCCCACACATAAAAATGGAATATCAAACATGACAGATGCGACGTGGATTTATGCAACATCACCAGCACACTTCGACAAATTGGGACTTTTTGAAGGCCGATTGTACAACTGAGACAAAGGTATTTACACGTGTATACACCACATCGTACGCAGAAAAGACACAACATTTGACGTATTTACAACAGGCACACAAAGACGGCACAATACAGAGCATTCTCAAACGTTAGACTTCCACGGTGAACAAACAGGAGCAGCGCTTGTCTGGAATGAATTTAACTTTATAGGACTAAAGAGAGACTTTGGCTCCAGTTTAACACCACAGCCCGTAGAGGAGAACTTCAGTATGCATCTATATAAAAACTAGTACAATAAAATGCATTGGTTTTTATTACATTCACTTTGTTTTAACTTAGCTGTTTGGGTCCATATATATTCTTATTTTGCATTATTTCAAAAGGAAAAATGGATCTCCTTAAAAATAGGTGAAAATATAGAAGTTTAAAGAAGATATATTTTCTTTGATTGATCCTCCACATGGTATACCAACATATTCTGATTGGCAGTTGAACAAGAAACCTGTTACTGTACATGATATTGAACAACAGCTAACAACCATGCAAGTTTTTGGATCAGAATGGATGTCAACTAGGCGTTTTACAATGTACAGTTGTCCTTTCTTTGAGGGCAACTAACAACATCGACACTTCATAGTAGCTGCGGAACATTACATACATATCAGCTGGTTTGTTGGCTTTATCTTACGGGTGCAAAATTAAACAAATTACCCTCTGTGCCCCCGTCCAAACTCTTTACTAATACTGACCAAAACGGGCCAAAGTTCCATGAAACATGCTGTGGATGTTCGTGGTCCCCGGAAACTGGAATGATGTTAATGACGCCGTGATCTTCCCCCTAGCACCAATATTAGGACCAACATTTCATTCAAATCAAACCTCAAGGGCTGTTTGCTGAGCCCGTTCCAGCTCCCCAGAGGATGAACTCTGTTTTGTTCAGCATGCAACCTTTCCTCTAGTGCCTCCCTCCGGCCCATTGCTCAGTTTTGAATAGCAGCATAGCTAACTAGAGAATTCGGTATCTGAAGAAACTGTGGTGGGATTGCTGGCTGCTTTTCTGGATGCACAGCCACGAGGCAAACTGCATTGCTCGAAAAGCTGGAAGCTGGACTGTATTGCCGCATGTATGTAGACAGGAGCCGATCAGCATTGCTTGATAAATAACTGCCGACTTCACTATGTACGAAGGAGTATGAAGAGTTGGATTAATGGGAAAAGGATAAAAGGGGTAAAATATAGTGTAAGCAATGCAAGGCGTTGAAGTGAGAGTTACAGCGTAAGGACTTATATGAGCTGGATGTGTCATTCAAGTGTCATCAGCTGAAGGTATAAGCCCTAGAAGGAGTAGAGCTGTGTGTGTAAAGAAGAAGAAAAGTCATTTGGATTTTTATTTTGAAGGTCTTTAGCGCTCATAACCCTGCCGAAATCTCTTGTTACCTTGTGGGGCTTTTACTTTGAAGACTCGGCCTACTCCAGAGCCCCAGACTTGGCGAAACGTGGATGGATGGGCGTACAGATAGGTAGATGAAAGCTCGGGGAGCAGGGAGACGTATGGTAGATGGATGGGTAGCACTGCAGCTACAGGAGGAGAGAGAGCTAGATAGATGAGACGGATGACAGCGTGAAGCTGAAACTAATCGTCCGACTGCGGAACTAAATCATTGTTGCCCTCAGACCTGAATGTCTGCTCACAGTTGACAGTGGAAGTGGCTGAATGCTTTTTCAGTCTGACACTTAGTCATTTTCCTACTGCTCAATCAATACAGTGCGCACGATTAGGTGAAACACCTCCAAGGACAGACTTGAACGTGCTGTTGTTGGCTTTAGTGGGCGACCGAGAGTGCCTGCCGCACAACAGAATTGCAAACATAGCCCTTAATGAGTTCAGCTTTGAGGCTGTTGGTATCTTAAGAAACATCTCGACCAATCATCACATTTCAGTTGGATTATGCTCAAATCAGATGTCCACTTATCTGACATCGCCTAATTTTCCCGACCCTCTGAAGTGGAGACGGACGGAGATGACTCCTCATCTTTGGCATCACGTGATCAAATGAAACGAAGTACAGTACAGTAGAGAGACTGGTCAAGTCCAGGTTTAGCGGAATTATTACATATAAGACAAAGACACTTGAGCCAGCATGGTATGACGAGGTACAGTACAGTGTAATGTTTAAAGGGAGGACTAGAACAGTTTAGGTCAGGACATACTGTGGGTTTGTAGACCAGCGGGAGGGATCCAACAAGGCCTTGCCCAAATCCAAAATGTCAAAAAGTTCATAAGATTGGAAATATCTTTTATTTTACAGCAGATTCTATGACGAGTGCCTAAAAAAGCTGCGCTGACATCGTGACTATCAGTTGTCCCTCAGTCTTCTATTCATTTTGATAGCTGCTGTTTCAGTTCCACTTGAGGGCAAATATTGCAGTTTTTGTATATTAAAAGGTGTCGTCAAGTGGTTAATCATCACCGTACTTTCTCATTTGTTTATCGTGACGTTGACCAAATAGCAGGTTTAGAAGTCCCTGCACCCTCAGACTGCGCACAGAACGTATATTCTTAGAGAGGTGTCGTTCGTGCTTTTCTTCCTTTTAAAAGACGACGTTTCTCAGTGTGGTACAAATGAACGTGGTGATTTCGGCGAGTTTGTGTCGCGGAAGAACTTTTCGTGCAAATTAAAGCTCCTTTTTAAAAAAAAACAAATAACTAAATGTCATCCGTGGCCAGCTAGCGTTGCCGAGTCGTGTCTGACCTTCAGCGGGAAGCAGGTTAATGGAACAAAGATGACAGTGAGCTGCAGAGTGAGTGTCCAGTAGGTGAGGCGCTTGGTAAAGTTAGCGTCGAAACAACAGACGTCAAAGTCATCCATGTGTCCCTGGTAGAACATTACATCGGGCGCTCCATGCTAACAGTTCAGCACATACTCTGTTAACTGATCGTATGCTCCATGCTAACATGTATATAGGATTTGCATTACTACTGTGTACAAGTAGCGTTATCAGGGAAGTTACTGTAGAAATTCAGTAGCAGCCCCAAAACTTTGAAGTAATTGTGAACAATATGTGGTCCTACATCTGGCAGTTTTCCTTAACGTACATAAAATACTAAAAATCAGGCAGTGTTTTCAACCGGCAGCCGCTACTTTCACAAAGCAGACTGACTAACGAAAATTAGGTTTCTCCTGAAATCGTAGCATGAACAGGAACTTAAGTTGACTTAAAATTTCATTTTAAAAGTTTCGTTATCTAGACGTCAAACAGAAAATAAAACCATTAAACAATCTTTTGTAAGTACTCTACAGTACTCTAGTCTCTACTCTTATCACCCAGTCACTGCATACATATGCTCCGTCCTGGCGCCCTTACACTTTAAATTACCGCGTCACCCTTTCCTGTTTCTACTTCAGTCACGGTGGACCCCCTGCGGCAGCGTTGTTACCCCGAACGTGTTTCGTGGACAAACAATTGGGTTTGCAACCACTGTACAACTAGCTGTGAGTTCTGTCTGGTGAACACATTTCGCTTTCCATTCATCAATAAGTAGTCGTTTCGTAAATAGCGCCGTAAATGTGAGCTTGTGTTTTTAGTGCTTTGGTGACGGGGCTCAGAATTTCTGATTGCCCGAGAAGACGTGGGAGAGGTCTCACAGCTCTGTTCTGTGGAATATGTTTTTGGACAGGGCGAACCTTTTGGCTGAGCTGTCTTGGCCAGGGCTCCACCTTCTTTTTACTCTTGAGAGATGTCTTTGCAAGCCAGCCCCTTATCAACCCGGCATGCAGTTTCACCCCAATTCATCTTGTGAAATTGGCCCAGTATTTGGGGAAAAAAACTCCAAGCAACCGTTGTGGACTGGAGTATAATACAACCCCTTTTCTTTTTGAGGAGGAGGAGGAGGAGGACTGCGAGGCTTAGTTGGCCTGTTCAGTGTTAGCATGGAGTTAGGGCGCCAGCACTCTTCTACCGACGCATGGATGATTTTTCGCTGTCTAATGTCCGGTGACTTAATGGCGAACACAACAATCTACCAAAAGCTCCTTTGAACAGGAAGCTGCATTGTGAACGAACGCAGCTCTCGCTGGTCCAGCCCACCCACAGAGAATGACAATGTGCCCGAGCCGTTCCACGTCCTGTTGGGTCCGGTCTTGTCCGGCCCAGCATCCGTGTCAGTCGCTGGGGTCCTGGCAGTGGGAGCAGTGGCTCATGTCGTCAGAGTAGAGCTCCACCTGGATGGTGATGCTGTAGAAGCCGAACTTGGTGTGGAGGAGATCAGTGGCCTCCTGCAGCACAGACTGAGCGTCAGCACCCTCCTCTGATGTGAAATAAGAAAGCAGAAATAACACGGTGAGTCTGTTCTCCTAGATATTGTTATACTACTTTCCTATAATTCCGCCATTGTTGGCTTCGCACACATTTCAAGCGTGAGATGAACTTAGTGCCGGTAGAGGTTTGAAATGCAGGATGCGTGAAATTATTGCTCAGACAGGATGAAGATGACACTGATACAGCTGATGGCTCTCTAGAATTTCACTCCAAATGCACATTTTGTGGCGCCTTGGCATTTCAGTAGAATACAGGTTAGTTGAAGCTTAAATCTTTAATGTCTCAGTATCATATCCATCTGTATGCTGGAGTGCGGTGAAACTGCGCTCGTCTTGTTGATCAGGTCTGTCGGGTCGCACCTGTTCAGTCAACAGTGCCCGTGTGGTCTAATATGCTTTGGACTTTGGCTTGTAGGTCAGTAGCACTTTCACTGCAGATCAGTAATAACAAGGTTAAACAGCGTAACAATGTCAGTGCTAACGTCATCGTCAAGTCCTTTTTTGTTTATATAGCATAAAATCACACATTTGCTTTTACAACCTTTACAACGTTCAAAACCATCAATCCTCAGACCCTCAATGTCCCTGTGCAGTTTCGTCTGCTGCTCCACTTAGTGCAGGTCGTAGATCGGCATGTTACGTTACCTATGGCCAGGTGAACGGAGACCAGCGCCTGGCCCAGAGTCAGAGCCCAGAGGTGCAGACAGTGCATCGACTTCACGGCCTTCACGGACAGCAGCACCTCCTTCACCGAGTTAAACTCTATTCCTTTGGGAGACCCTGAAAAACAATAAGCCAGAAGTGAATAATTCAGTTTGACCGTTTCTGTCTCTACCGAGTGTTTACAAACCTGTCTCAGGCGCTACCTTTGAGAGGCTCATCTCGTGGACGTTCAGTGACGTGCAAACATTTTTAAAAATGCCCCAAAACTCTCACGACATCCCCAGGATGTGACCACCGTCTGTGCTCTTGTTCTTGCAGCTTAAACGCTGCAACAGCCAACTGAGTTATCCCCAGTGTGGCGTTCACAACAGCAGAGAGCTCTACGTACTCTACTTATTTAGCAAAAATCCCGGGTGCTAGTTTCAATCCAAGCACGCACTGTGGAGCTTGTGTACCGTATGTCATTTGACAAGAGCCCAGCCGTCTGCAGACGTCTCTGGAGATTTAAGCAACCAAGGCACGATGGCCTTCATTACATTAAAAGTATGTTTAAAAATCTCCCCATGAACGCACAGAACACGACAGCTGTAAGCGGCATGGGATGCTGACCTTGTCAAATCGGGTCAGAACTTGACAGCTTGGTCACGGCTGCAGGCGAGGGAAACAACTCCGCTTCAGCTCATGAGCCACTGAGCCAAGGAACAGCTCAACATTTTGGGAAATGTGTGCACTTGCTTTCGCGCCGAGAGTCGGATGAGAAGACCGATGCCACTCTCGTGTGTGTCTGCGAAATATGAAGCTGCAGCAGGTTAGCTGATCTTAGCATGAAGACTGGAAACGGCGGTAAACGGCTAGGCTTGCTCTGTCCAAAGTGTTACAAAATCTAAAGCTCACAGATTAACATTGTTAACATTGTTGTATCTTGTTTCAATCCTTACAAATAATTTGCGTTTTTTTCAAGGGGGTTATGCGCTGGACTATTTCTTTGCCGGGCGCAGTGACTTCCTGGAGATGGCAGTCTCCATTAAAAAAAACTGACCTTTTCTTTTTTTTTTGTGCACATTAAAAAACAAGGTAAGTGTTAAAAAGTGAGCTTTACTGGTCGGTGGATTTTGTTACCTTTGGACAGAGCCAGGCTAGCTGGTTGCCCTGTTTCCAGTCTTTGCTGCTAAAACTGAGCTAACCGTCTGCAGGCTAGTGGACACTTGGCATTGAGAGTGGCATTGATTGTCATCGAACCCTCGGCAAGAAAGCAAATCAGAGTATTTCCCAAATGTCTAACTAATCTTTTAAGAACAGAGCTGGAGCCGGGGGGGAATTCGCTGTATAGATTATTTTACCCCAACTCCCGGCTGGGAGTAGGGGAAACTGCTAGCCTGGCCCTGTTCTAAGTTCAAAAATATGCCTTTAACACCTTTAAAACCACAAATTCTTACATTCCAGTTCGTGTACACATTAGACAAACAGGATCCAACATGTTAAATAGTGAGCCTCAGAAATGTTGGTTCGTTCGCGGTTTCTGCCTATTTCCAGCCTTTATGCTAAATTCTTCTGCAAATGTCTTCAATGTTGTTAGACTATATTAGTTTGTTGCAAGATTTGTTGTGGTGGTGAAATGGCAGCTATGACTTTCTAATTCTGACATTCTAGTCTCCATCAGGCTCCTTTGGTATGTTTTTTTGTTGTTGTGGTTATAACTGTTCCTGTCAGTATCACCAGAATCACACCGCAAGAGAAGATTTTTACCACTCTCCACCCAACCCCCCCCACACCACCTAACCATCCCAAGCCCAAGTAATATCGATCAGCAAGTTAGGTACCTTCCATGAGTATCCTAAAGACATCTCTCAGGATGGTGATGGTGGTGCAGAGGACAAAGACAGAGAACAGGAACGTGCAGATGGGATCTGCAACTTTATACTCAGGCTGAAGGAGAGAAAAAAGAGGTAATGGAGACGTTAAAGAGGGCTGTTGTCCACAGTCAGAAGCCATTACAGTGCTCAGTGCAAAGAAAGGGGAACATCTTGCATGATGACGGAAATCTATCAGATTAAATATGTACATATTAAACTAAATGTTTTAATGACACCGTGATGCTTTAAAAAATAACCCATTAATTAAAGTGACTGTTTTTGGTATTAGGTATTTTAAGATGTATTAAACAGAATATTCAGTTAAAATACAAAAAGAAATGGACTATTTTGATGCTGAAAGTTTAAAAATGAATTCAACGTCGATTAATTTTATAGAAAAGCTCCTGCATCAGTATTTAGTCCTTAAAACAAGTCAAAATCCTGTTGAAAACCAGGGTTATACAACAATAAGAATGAAGAATTCCTACTTGTAATTCAAGTCAAACTGCATCACTGGATCGTATTGGATTTTTATTAAAGCACCATCATCATCAAACTTGACCCTTCGGTCTCGGCCTCACAGGAATTTGTTCTGTGTCTGACCCGAAAGTAGATGATGATCGCTGCCACCATGACGCCGACGCTCTGCAGCAGGTCTCCGACCACGTGGATGAAGGCGGCGCGGACGCTCGCGTTGCCATGGCCGCTGAGGAGCGAGTGGGAGTGGCCGTGGGCGGCGGGACTCTGACCGTCCTCGTCTATCTGGTGGTACCCGCTGCCGTGGGCGTGGAAGGTGGTCGAGTGATGGAGGATGTAGGCCATGCTGCAGGGAGAAGGAGGTACTTTAATCGTTGTCGGTGCACGATGTGACAAGCGAGGACAGTCTGTTCGCATGCAGCCATTTTTGCGTGTGGTTTAGCTGTATAGTTTTGTTGATCTGGTGAATGGCTCCCTGCACTCTGCACTGAGGATGGAGACCTGGATGTCTCACTAAGCTCCTTGTTGAGCCGCCTGCATTTTTGTTTACAGACTTTGCACTCGGCTGAGCTCATACTTTTGTGCCACAACTTGACATTGAGCTCCCATTTCAGCACGAAAAGGTATCGGGAACAAAAGTGGATCCACTTGTTACCTTAATAACGGCATTTCAAGGCCGGAATTTGCTATGAAGAAGGCATCTTTGTTTGTACATTTACATTTAGCAGACGCTTTTATCCAAAGCGACTTACACACCGAAGGCGCAGCTTCGGGAGCAATTTGCGATTCAGTATCTTGCTCAAGGATACTTCGACTCATGGCTGGGGGAAGCCGGGATCGAACCACCGACCTTCCAATTGGTGGACGACCCGCTCTGCCACCAAGCCCCAGCCATACATAGTCTCTTCAGTATGTGAGCACACAAGCGCACAACACAGACACATGACCTTGTACGTAGCAAAAATCCCAGACTTCCGCAGGGATTTTTTTCTGGAACAGGGGGTTGATGTTGAATTCCTGGTGAAATATCAGGATCTTAATTTCCAATTTTCCTTACTGAATTCCCAATCCTGAAGTGTGCAGCTTTAAATCAAAACATTTGCCTTTTATTATAAGGACGTAATGTACAATAGTAACACCCGTTATGCTGAGAACCACTCACATTATATTGACGATGACGGCACACCCGGAGGTGATTAACATTACATGGCCATCAATCTCATAGTCGTTGCGTACAATCCTCTCGATGGCTAAATAGACCAGAGCCCCCGTGACAATCCAGATGGAAATGACGGAGATGAAGGCCCCCAGGATCTCTGTGAAGAGAAGGGAGGCATGGACCTTAATCACTTTGACAAAGTGCCGCGCTTCGTCACGCACATTGCAAAACAGGCATCTTCAACACCTGAAAATCCACAGCAGGGACATGGAGTGAAGTAACAGAGCACATCCCTCAGAGGCAGGGCTTCAACGTTAAACTAGTGTCACGCACACACACACACACACAAGACACAATGGAGACCCAGAAATTAGACACATGTGGCGTGTAATGTTGTGTTAACATGCAGCTATGAATGCAGCTTAATAGCCGCTTCTTTTATGAGCGACTCATCACTGCACATATACTTCAGAAATGCAGCAAGTTCACAAATCTTGCTCCTAGAGGGGGGCTGCGCCAGCGAGACTGTTTTCCTGGAGAACGACGACTTTGCCTTCGTAGATGAGACAGGAAGCAGTCACATTAACCTTCACAAAAAAATGACTCAATCGTCCACCTCTCTTGGATTTCTAAATATTTGTGTGGGCCTTATGGAATTGTCTGGCGGACTGGCTCTGGTCCTGGATTCGGTCATGTGTCAGACCAGTTCTAAACATGCCAGCATGCCCAACCTTAAGGAAAGTAACAGCAGCGGCATTGTAGAGTTGCAGCTGTAGACAGGTTGATGTCCCCAATAGCTAGTGCAGTTTGAACATTGCCACCATCTGCTGGAAAAGGAAAAACTACACTACACTGAAAAGAGCAGGTTCGAGATTTAAAGCAAGGACTGTTTCCACCACCAAGCGATTCTTACATTAATGTATCAATGAATAAATGTACTAAATTGTTTCATCCAGTCATCTCCTTATTCTCTTTCCTCACTCCGACCATCCACTCAGAGGTGTCCGGTCTCTTGTCCGCACCTGATCTGTGCCACCCGAAGTTCATGGCTTTGGTGGGCGGCCTGGAGGAGATCCACAGGGAGAACAGGCTCACCATCATGCTGCCAAAATCTGTCAGGAGGTGGGCTGCATCAGTCATGATGGCCAGGCTGTGGGCCAGGTAGCCTCCTGTGCGAAACCAGAAAATAACCGCCTGTGAGAAATGTTACCGTTGGCCTTGCAGGTCATTCCGACCAATCCCGAGGCGCGCTTTGCATCCGTGAACTAATGTCTAAACAGCTGTTGCATTTTTAGCTGAATCTTTGCACGAAAGATAGCATGGTTTACGGTTTATTAAAAGAAAACTTTAAACCATTGTTAACTAGTTGCTTCCACTAGTTTGGGTAAACCTCACCACAACATCCAGGTAGCGCAAACACATTCTTCAGTTTGGTGACGTTCTGTGTTAATTGTATTAGTTAGCGATGTAGTGAATGTGGTTTATGACAAGAAAACTGCCTTTAAAACCTCGCTGAGAAGGGGTGCATCGAGCAGAAACACCCTCAACCTTTAATTACAACTATCTTAGCCCTTTATAGGTTCATGAAACCTGTAATTTAATGCAGCTACTAACCCTGATATGTATTAATTTTTTTTTTTTTTTTTTGCCTCCGGTAAAAGAGATGTGATATTCTTTTATATCATCATAAACATCTGGGCAATCAGCCAACGAATGTGTGCCATCATTTTATTCTCTTGGCCATAAGAAGTTTGAAGCTGTGTTCTTTGTAGTTTCCTTGACTTAAAAGGAAATGTGCAGTCGCTCAGGTTTTCAGCATTGCAGCATTTCCATTATCACTGATGATATCAACGTCTGCGTATCGATGCTTGAATCGGTAGCAGCGGTCCAGCTGCCAAACAGCCCTTGATACCACCAGCTCTTTTGATCACACTTGATGAAAAAAGGAAATTAGTTTGCCTCACCATTTTCTAAGTCAAATGCTGTTTGGCTTTTCAACATGTCGCTATTTTTGTACTTCACAAAAGTTAATGTACCTACAATTTTCGTTTGTTTAATACCTCATTTATAAGCTTACATTACATTAGCAAAAATTCATAGCACATGCATAAAGTAGTATCAAATAGATAAACACTATGTGAAGATAGATTGTCATTAAAATGTTTTATAACTGGTTATGCGAGTTGACCCTCTTTTATTCCTCATTTTTAGAAAATGGCCAATCAATCATTTTCTGTTCTGAGAGAAAGAAATACTTTCTGTTCTCTTTCATTCCCGAGGTTTTGAGCTTCCAAACCCTTACCTATGACCTCGCCAATCATGAAGACGAGGCAGACAACTGAAGCGATGTAGAGTTTCTTCTTGGCCAGCAGCTTGTCCACACTGTCCTCACACACCAAGGCTTTGGTGCCGTGGCAGTGGGCGCCGACGGGCCGCTTCAGCTCGATGGCACCGGCCACGCCGCCATTCTTAGAAGGGAAGTCGGGATATTGCTCTTTGGAGTCTGGAAATGAGCTGCAGGGGCACAGAAGGTTAGTGTTGGTGAAGACAGAGATGGCCCATCCCTTCCACTGATACAGTTATCAAAGCGCCTACTGTATATGAAGGGTTTGAACGTCCCTAATCTGTGTATGGTGACTCCTAATGGTAGTATCAAAAAGGACAATGTGGCTGACAACAATGCACGGCATTTTGGATTTACCTGTACTTAGACTAGTCTGTTTGTCGGCTACATAACGTCTTAAGATAATAATAGTACAACCAAAAGAAAGCAGAACAACCTGGCCAAAAGGACTATTAATGCATGGTCTTGGGCTTCCTCATGTCAGACAGATTCAACTTCGGCTCAGATCTGCAGTATGTATTAGGCATCGGGTGAATAGATCCATTGGGCAAATGTTGCAATCAATGCTCACTAAAGTGGAGGAATGGTGAGACGGGTCAACCGGTAAAGAACCAGGCGAAATCGATTAATGCTGACAGTGGGTTAGGGTGTGTGCATGAACCTGTTACATTTTGCTTCTTACCCAGGAGATTCATTTCACTGCATTTGCTGGTACCCAGTAAGCATAGGTCAAAAAGCATTGAGACCGGGCTAAATTTGCTAGAAAAGTACGTTTTTAGACGTGAAGGTTGCAGGTAACCTTTGTTTCAACATCATTTATTTGCTATATTTTAATTTTAAGCAGGCCCTAACTATACAATAAAATCAAGTCATAGAAATGCTGCCGAAAGAACATTTAACATCCGAAAAGCTTCCGTTTATCCACCAAGTATGGCCCAGTTTTACCCTAGATGTCTAGATGCCTTTTGACCTAAAACTCGTCAATTAAATGCTTTCCCTGAAATTTCACAGACGTGAAATAAAAATGCTTAACTTTCTGCTTAACTGACAAAGAAAGTCAAACTGGGCTAATATTCTACAGCCATGCTAGCAGCGCTGTGAGGCGGCACTCAGGCTGTGCGCGAGTAGTGCTGAATGCGAACGTCGGCATGCTAACATGTTCAAAATGACAATGCTGATGTCAAGCGGGGGTAATATTTACCATGTTCACCATCTTAGTTTAGCATGGTAGCAAATATCGTTATTTTTGCCGGTATTTGGTTGTCAGCCACAATAGTAGACAAGGTCTTCCCAAATACAGTTACTATAGTATTGATTGATTCATCTATAAAGCATGTTCTCAATCAAACGGCATCATACCTGGCTGTTGAGGGATGTTTTTAATGTCGATACAGTGATTGTTAAACCATTAAGTGTTCAACCTGGGGAATGACACATGTAGGTATACTTCAACTCTGACAATACACTATGTACATCGAGCTGGATTTTAATCATGAGAACAAAACTAAATGCTGAGTTCTGCATTTTCCTCAGACACACACACACACACACAACCTGGTACATCTATACTTTTGAGGACTTTCAATGACATAATGCATTCCCCAGCCCCTTACCTTAACCTTCCCCTAACCTTAACCAAGTGCCTAACCCCAACCCTTACCCTAAACCTAACCTAAGACTAATTCTAACCCCAACCCTAAAACCAAGTCTTAACCCTCAAACAGCCCTTTGAAGGGCTGTTGAAAAGTGAGGACCGGCCTCAATTTACCAAAGATGTCCTCACTCCCAAGGTCTAAAATGCAAATTGGTCCTCACAAAGATGACTGTACAAGTGCACACACACACACACCCAGGTTGCTGTTCTTGGCACGTGCAGCAAGGGAGGGCTGTGATGATGTGGCTAATGAGGTAGAGAAAACTAATTTGGGCTCACTTGAGATAACCACACATACACACACACACACAGACACACACACACTTTATGTCACACACTTTACGTAGGAGATTGCCAGTGTTTCATGATTAGCCTTTCATCAAACACACACACACACACACACACATATATATATATATCTTAAGGGATGTCCAAGCTGAAAAGAAGCAGCCAAGTGGAAAACAGATTATGTTCAATTATACCACTGGGACCCCCCCCCCACCCAAACACACATACATAAGCACAACACGCACACGCGTAGCCTGCATACATACAACGCATGTACACACTTGAGCGCTCTGAAGCCTTGAACGCTGTGTTCAAATGTGAGCATTATGCAGAAAAAACGGGCTAATGGTCTTTAAACATCTGTACAAAATATGCTCAAAGAAGAACAGACAATACAAACTACAGTGAGCAACCACACACACACACACACACACACACACACACATTACATGGGCAAAATGCAGAGGCTTTGCTGTGGTGCAACAGATCATTAAAACACATTATCAAGGGAGACAAACGGGCTGTGAGTTCAAAGCTAGCATCTCTTTCATTTTTTCTCTAGTTTTTTTCTTAAAAGCTAAAATATTCCTGAGATTGTCTGTTCATTGTTTAAGATGAATGAGTATCTACTACAGTACGGGACAGTAAAATTGAATCCCCTCCTTAATTATTGTTAGTATTTAGCAACAAAAACAGCTAACAGTAACTTATAGTGTATAGTTTTTGCTATTTCACCTGTTATAAATTAACCCAAAAATATCGAGGCATGAGGTGCTTTGTCTTTTTCTGTCTTTGACCCCTGCTGCCCTTTTTCATGACTTGTTTTTGGTAAGTACAGGCATAATGGAGCCTATAGTTTTTCACATTTGAACACATGAATTTCACATGCATGCTTCTTCTGTCTGTCTTCACGTGTGCACGTGGTGTTAATTTTGTTGCTCAGTGTCCTTAAGCCTTACATTATTCAGCTCAGGTGATGTGAGGCAGTTCATTGACGGCTCAAAGCGTGTCTTTAGGACGACTGAACCCTAAATTGTTCCCCATGCTGGGTATGTGTGTGTGTGTGTGTGTGGTGGGGGGGGGGGGGGGGGGGACGTAAGTCACTTTGGACAACAGCGTCTGCCTGATGAACTGTCACGGCTCCCAAATGTTCAACAAAGCAAATAAATGCTTTTCTTTGACCATAAGCTAAGTACGTAGGATAACCAGAGGTGCGCATGATACACTAACATAATACGAGACATTACAGATTAGTTTGTATTAGCTGCTGCGTTCAGTTCTCGTTTGGCAAAATGAGAACACCGAGCACATGCTGGGTCTCTGCTAGTCAATAACTCACAGGGCAGGTGTACAGTGTTAGTACAGTGCAGGGACCTGAGGAAATATCCACTGATCTGTGAAATGATATGGTGTGAGGAGACCTCAGAAGAGCTGTGTGCTGAAAATGTAACCATCAAGCATTTAATTACAGCTGCAGTCCGCTATATGAGAGCCGCGCACAATATTTTCTGTAACTGACATAACGATGCCTGCGGGGGAGAAGGGATTGCTGCAGAGCGGAAATGAACAAACTAATTCGCCTTCTTGCTGAGAGCCATATGAGACGATCGATGCTACTCTCATATCTGTACGGTAAATATGAAGCTGCAGCCGGCAGTTAGCTTAGCTTAGCATGGAGACTGGAAACAGGGGGACACAACTGCACAACCGTAACAAAATCCACCTACCAGCACCTTGAAAGCTCAAAAACTATCAAGTTATTGCTGGTTTCTTAATCCAGTTGTGTAAAAGTGTAAAACAAATTGTACAGTTGTCAAATTTGACCTCACACAGGAATTGAACCTTGGTCTTTTGGTTAAAAGTCCTCTGTTTGATCCATTCATCCACCACAACCTCCTCCTATCATAGACTTTGTCGCTGTTTATACTACGTCACCTGACTTCCTAAAGCCTTTCTGGCAGAAAGGCCCGAAGACTAAATAACTAACCCACAAGGCTCTGATTGGTTCGGTTACCAAGGCAACAGCCCTCAGTGAGAACAACAGCAGATCTCTTTGAATCGCCGAAAGAATCTGAGATGTGGGCAGAAACTTAAAGGTCTGGAACCAGGCTCAGTGTCGGTCTGTCAGTACACCGCTCTGGTCCAGACTGAAAAATTTCAAAAACTATCCAGTGGATTATCGTGCAATTCTGTACAGACGTTCGTGGTCCCCAGAGGATGAATCCTAATGACTTTGGTGGTCCCCTGGCTTTTCGTCTAGTGCCATGTCAACATGTCAAGTTGTCTAATACTGTGGTTCATGACCTGCTAAAATAATTACCTTCCCATCAGCCTCAGCTGTACTTTGTGTTTAGTGCTAGTCAGCTAATGTTAGCATGCTAACATGCAAAACTAAGACGGTGAACTTGGCACGCGTCAATACCTATTGTCTCTGGAAAGCCTTCATTGAGCAGGTTAACACAATTAGAATAATGAATTCGTGTTATAAATAGATGAATATACCATCATTTTAACTACATTTATTTTGAAAAATCCATTCATGAGGAACATTAAGTTACATTTATCTTCAGTATATTAGGGTAGAAGTTACGAGCCACCAGAGACCACGCTGGTGACCAAAGTCCATGAAAAATCTGACGGGCTTCACGGGTTATTATGGGGGGAATTTTCTGGAAGCTTGAGCGGCAGTGACAGACCCAGCATCTCCTGCCAGACACCCATTAGACCTCAGCCAATTACGCTGCCTTCATGTGCTGCCAGAAATTTCACAATTATCAGTGAGCAAACGAGCCAACAAATAGGCTTTGGTAAAGTGGGGAGGGATGGGTAAGGAGGCGCAACAAAGGTCCCTGGCCAGAGTCCAACCAGGGATGTGGCGATTGCAGTGTATGGGGTGCGTCTTAACCGCTAGGCCACCAAATGACAAATGTATCATCACTAAAATGGTTAATCGATTAATCTGCAGATGAATCACTCTCGCGCGCCTTCTCTGGCTCCGTCCCACATTGGTGGAACGATCTGCCCGCGCCTACAAGATCAGCAGATTCTGTAGCCACCTTTAAAAAAATTAAATAAAATACACCTGAAAACGCATCTCTTCTGTCAACACCCAACTGCCAATCACTAACTTCTTCTTCCTTTCTACCTCTTTTCTTAAAAACAAAAACAAAACCCTTCCTATCCTTACCTTTGTACACTGTGCTGGGCTTTAACAGACTAGTTTCTGGGGCACTTATGCTTTTTGTTAGCTTGTGTTGTTATAATTGCTTCCATTGTCTTCCTCATATGTAAGTCGCTTTGGATAAAAGCGTCTGCTAAATGACTAAATGTAAATGTAATCAATAATGTAAAGAAAATATCCATTAGTTGAAGCCCTAAATTTGACCCTTTCTCGTGGGAAGTTCTGCAGGGCCGCAGTGTGTGCTGCAACAGGACAGTCAGGAAGCACTCGTGTACACCCCCACACAGTCCTGAGAAGGTGTCTGGAGATAAAATAAGTGAAAAGACCTGTTTGTTAAAGACGTTTGGACTACTTTCCGATAACACGCCCTTTACGAGTAGCTTAATTGATTTTTTAATGGTTAATAAACCATTTAGTAATGCTTTATAGATCAGTTATAACCCATGAACAAGAACACCCTTTCGGCTGCCAGGCTGTTGCCCGGTGTTTGGCCTCCCCCAGCACGACACTTGTATTTGTGTTTTTTAGAGGAGCAGCAATGATTTGATTCATCAGTGAGTAAATCAACAAAATGGAGAAATTGATTAATCGTTTTTCAAACAAAAATGTCCAAAACTCCTGTTCCCAACATCTCAAACGTGAGTTTTTTTCTGGTTTTCTTTCTCCGTTTCGGTCTGTCGGTCTTGGAAGGCGTCACTTTGGTCTCTGGGACCTCGTGATGGGCCTTTTTTTTCCTTTTCCTTTTTTAACTATTTTCTGATACTTTATGAACCACATGGTTAATCGTTTATCAAGAAAAGAATCCGTTAATAGTGAAAAATAATCGTTAACTGCAGCTCTGGTCTGTTTAGCTCTTCAGTTCCTCACGAAGACCCCTTCACGTGACCGGTCGACCACCGCAGAGCACCTGGACCAACTTATTTACAAGTGCAGGCTTGAGATATTAATAACAACCCCTGATTAATGACTAATAAACATTTATAGTGGCTGACGTACGAACCTTTGCTGATGGCTTGACAATGTGAAACTCCTTTATTAGTGACATTATTGTCAGGTGACTGTACCAAGTATGGTTTACATGTTGTATCACCTTGTCATTTGCAAGTGCCTTCATCATACAAGTGTTAATTATAAAAAACAAAGAAGTCATTCTAACGATTTTTTTTTATTTTATCAATTCATCTAACAATTATTGTCTTGACTAGAAAATAGTGAAAAATGTCCATTATAGCCATAATTACTTGTTTTGTCTGAGCAACAGTCTATAAACAGATCCTCACAGTATGACGCTGGAAACAGGGAATATCGTGCATTTTAGTCTTAAACTTAGACTAATTGATCAATAAACTAGTCGTTTTAGGTCTACACTTGACTGTGGAGGACTCAAAAGCCAAAGGGACTCGGGACACAACCCGAGTTGTTCTTATTAACGGCTCATAACTGATCTGCAAGGCATTAGTAAATGATTTATTAAACATGAATGAAGCCTTCAGACACACCTTCCAAACCCTTCATAAAGGAGGCCTCATCCACACGTGGCACCCAAAGATTTGTCACTGTCTTTTTGAATGCTGAAACACTACTATGTAGATTGTCCTGTATATATTTGGGGCCTAAATGTGAATGAGGAGCGATGTCACTTTGCTGCCAGCTGGGGGGCAAATGCTGAAGATTGGACACACACACACACACACACAGACACACACACACACACACACAGGCACGGTGCAAATGGTGCATGAAATCTCAAATGCAGTGCCATATGCACATGTCCCTCTCTCTCCCGCACACGCGCACAGACACGCGCACGCACGCGGGAATGAACGCACAGCGCCCCTCGTCTCCCGCTCTCTCTCTCCCGCTCTCTCTCTCCCTCTCTCTCTCTCTCTGGATAACAATTTCTTTCGTTTCTTGAAAATCTAGTTTGATCGCCCATGAGCGGGATGATGTTTCAGGGGCCCAAACGTCCGCAGCAACACGCACGACGGCGCAAGCAAATGACGCGGCGTGTTTTTTCCCCCCGCGCGCTCTTGCTCGGGAAGCGTGACGTCTCTGCCCGTTCACATCTTCTTCTTCTTTTTTTTTCTTTTTTTGTTTTTTAACGTGGTGATTTGGCTATTAAAACAAAAAGACAAAAAAAAAAAAACAACACACACCCACACACACACACACACACACACAAAAGGTGAGAAACAGCTGATGTGAGGAGCGTGAAAGAGTTTATCGATCACGTCCGACTACCTCAGTCCGCACAGTGTAACAGGTATTGATTAGATGGATGCAGACAGAGCCATCAGGAGGCCTACTGACGGCCCAGTTTGATGCTATACGTGTGACGACTGAGAAATAACTCCCCCCATGTATATTTCACAGCACTTCCAGTGTTCAAATCAGCCTTCGGAGCGGTGCGTTTGTGCAGTCAGCTGGTTTCCCGTGGAACAAACAGTGCTGACGGGCATCTGTTGCAGACTTTTTGCGGTATTTTTGTGTGCGGTGTTGCGCAGGGGGGGGGGGGCAAATACATTTGTCCACATATTTGTTTAATTTGCAAAAATAAATCATGACGGAAAAAGCTGCCCAAGATCATACAATTAGGATCATTCGATTTTTATTTTAAATTTAATATGATTTTTTTTTTATATTCTAACTTAATGGCCAGCTTCCTTTATATATGTTTTGATAATGACATATAGCTCCAAAATGTACACGTATTATTTAGTAGGCCTATATATAGCCTATTATGAATAATAACCTTTGAGAATTATATCGAGGCCCGTGCGATGAATCAGGCTGGTTTCTATCGTTTTTGCAGAACAGGGAACGATGCAGTTGCTTCTCCAAAGAACATATTGGGGGTTTTGGGGTTGTTGTTTTATTTGATTTTATGGTATTCTAGGCCAATTACTTTATGCTATTCTTTCTGATTGTCTTTGCCAAACGCTTTTCTCACGTAGCCTGGATACATTAAAGCTAATAAACCACTCTGGATTCATTTGTGGTATATATACCTCCCCCCCCCCGCAGGTAAGAAAACACCTTGCTGCGTGATTTAGTCCCGCCGCTTCCCGTCGCACGCAGACTGGACGTGCAGGGGGAGCTGCTTCCTGCCTCCCTAATGACAGATGATGAGTTCTCGGCGGTGCTCGGCGAGCTGGCCCCGGGGGCCATTTGTCATAGGCTGTCCAGAAGCAAGCCAAGCATGGAAATGAATTTGTTCATTCACGTAAAACAGCCCGCGAGAGCGGCAGCCTGCTTAACATGCACCACAGTAACAACTGCCCCCCCCCCCAGCTGATACACACAAGCTTTACAACACGCAGCAAGTAAGGGTTATGGGTGTTTTTTTTGTCCCCTGCAGAGATCAGGGAATGTGCTGTTTGCAAAATATTCACTTTTGTTCTTCACGCTGCTGATTTCCCCCCCAAGAATCACCGAGGAACAGGCGTGCTGCCTTCCCGGTGGCCACTTTCTTTAAACTTGACTAGTTGTTGTTGTTTATTTTTTTGTTTTAATTATTATTCATTTTCCAAACATTTTTGTATTATTTTTTTTTTAAACACTGGGCTTGTGCTGCCGGTGTCTTATGTCCCCACACGCAGCAGCGGTCATTATGAAACAAAACATGATGCCCACCTTTGCAGTTTTAGAGAGTACATCGTCGCGTTCTTCTCGCGGATCAGTTGCGATTTCTCCGATTTCGCAGCGTTATTATCCATCTGCTCAGCCTGCAGGCAGTCGGTGTCCCGTCTGAGGAAACCAAAAAGAAAAACCAAAAAAACACCCCCCCCCAAAAAAAAGCAAGAAAACAAACAAACACCCGAAGTAGTAGTAGTGAAGGTGGTGTATTGTTTGGTCTGTGTGTGTGTGTCTTTTGAAAGATTGCTGCAGGAGTCGCCGGTGACCGTCGACGCGTCCGCCGCTTCCCTGATCTTCGCTCGACGCGGGGGGGGAGTCCGTGAGACTTCAGAACAAACGGATAAATTCCTTCATTGCGGTGTTGGGGGGCAGCGGGAGGAGGGTTTTCTTTCTTTCTTTCTTTCTTTCTTTCTTTCTTTCTTTTTCTGAGGGAGGTTTTAATTAGGCAGGAGTTGTAGCCTCGAACGTGCAGCCGCAGCCGCAGCCGCGCACAGCCTCGGACCGCAGCTGCCGGTAGTGGGCTGGGCGGGTGGGCGACAGCAAGCCTCTGGCCCGGTCGGCCGGTTCGGGGGGCAGGACCTGCGGTTGGTGAATCCCGAATGGGACGAGCATCGACGCGAACAAAGATCAGTTCATTTACGGGAACACGTGTGTGCTTCAAAAGAATTTTTTATTTTTTTTTTAACTCACACGGATTGAGACAAGCATTCAAATCATGCGTTCAAACGCTGTCTACCTTTTATTTGCCACACTATTATTGCTTGCGGGGATCCACTGTCCCGCACATATTTTTGGAGATACATCGGTTACATTTTCACGAAAATGCGATGCACATTGCAGATAGTCACAGACCTCTAATTCAGATCTTTAAATCAACCTTTCTTCGCCTTCATGCCACTGTAGGCCTACATTATTATTTATCAGAGCAAAACACTGACGCCTATACCGCAGATTCAGCCTTGAAAGAAAAAGAAATATTTATGATATTTAAAAAAAACACACACACACAAATTTCTCTGTGTCTAAAAATTAGATTGATGCCAGTCTAAAGAATATTCCTCAAATTAAAATCATCAACTGAATTAGGGCTATCTCAGTGTTATTCTTTATGTACATATCTACAGATATATGTCAGGTTAAAGCATAGGCCTAAACACATGTATGATAATCTCTGTATGATATATAGGCCTATATATATTTTTTTTATTATTGTGATTTATGCAGCCTACAGTGCAAAAAAATATAAAGCAAGATTCATGCAAAAAAGCTCCATATGTAAGATAACGTGTCCCATTATGTCTAAAAAAAAGATAGGCCTGCTGCACATAAAATGATGTCATCTTACAGATGAATGCCGTTGTGTCAATCTAGCAAGAAAGGTGTAAACAATTTGCTTTATTTAGTTATATGGTAAATAAACAAACAAAAAAAAAACCTTCAGCATCGGTATGAAATGGTGCCTCACTGTACTTTGAATCATGGCTATTAACGGCCGAAGATGTAAACAAGTAACCCTTAGGTAACAGGTCGTATGAAGTCCGCAGCCGTTTGTTGACTACATGTACTATAGGATGCAGAAATCCCAAAGTACAACACGGGCTTAGGGTGGAGTTGCTGCGCCGCTCGTCATTTAACGACCGCCGCGCCAATGCAGCGTTCAGGTTCCGCTGGACAAACGTGCATTCAGTCGATTGTTGTGGTTTTACCACGCTGTTCTTCGAGAAGTAACGTTGTCATTTGTTAGCCATGTATTTCCAGCCACGCGCATAGAGATACTGAGCACGTGTGCTTACTAATGACGTCACAACGTTGTTGGCAGCGTGCTGACTTATGCGGTGATAGTAGCCCTACGTTTTTAGCTTTATTCGTTTTTTCTAAAAAAAAAAACCCCGAAGCAATCTATTTTTCGCGTCGTTGTAGCTCTCATGTTAATACTGATATTATTAGTAGTTAGGTGATATAATAATGTCAGTATTAACATGATAGCTCATGTTAGATGTTTCGGGGAGATAAAGCCAGAGAGGCCAGATTGAGGTGGTTTGGACATGTTCAGAGGAGAGACTGTGAATATATTGGTAGAAGGATGCTGAGGTTGGAGCAGCCAGGCAGGAGGTCTAGAGGAAGACCAAAGAGGAGATTTATGGATGTGGTTAGAGAGGACATGAAGTTAATTGGTGTGAGTGAAGAGGATGCAGAGGACAGGGTTAGATGGAGGCGCATGGTTCGCTGTGGCGACCCCTGAAAGGGAGCAGCCGAAAGGAAAAGAAGAAGATTAGTAGTTAGGTGATATAATTTATTATCTAAAAGAAACTCTATTGAGGTCTATTTTAGTTTTTCTGCCATTTTATTTTGTCAGTGTTATTCGATTTGACATAACGGATTAGTGGACCTATTTAAGTAGTTGTTGTGGCAAAAGGTGGTGAAGACAAACATCCCTACCATGAAGCACTGCGCATTTATTTTCTGACAGAAAACAGCTCACTTTTTAGTAGTTCCAATGTTGTGTTTGTATTTATACATTTATAACACGCCATGCACCATATCTTCTACAGTATTTCCAAACGAATTGTGAATGAACATGTTTGAGGATTTTCCCCGATCATCTTAAATGCAGCGTGAGTGTACGGCCTCTGACGTCATCACGCTTCCAGTGTTTGGTTTCCGCGCCGCGCCGAGCCGATATGGAAACAACGAGCAGCGATAGTAAACCAGACAAACAGCAGACAGGTGGAGGGATGGACGCGGACAGGTCTGTGTCTAGGTCTGACAGGTAAAAAAATAAATAAAATAAAGGGTGTGTGTGTGTTTGTGGCGCGAGTCGGAGCACTGTAGGGGAACCGCACGGGGAAAACGGCGCACGTTAGCTAGCTAACGCAGCTAGCCGGCTATCTCCAACAATCATACCCACGCATTGTGTTCGCGTGGCTGCAGTGCACAAAAGCGAAAGACAAAGAGACGAGGAAAAGCCAAACAACACTTCAACTACAACAGAGTGTCAGATGTTCGTTCGCAATGCTATATACCTAGCCACAGTTATGTTAACACAAGCTACCTTTCTCTGGCTTCACTAGCTCTTACAACGGTCCGTTCTGTTTAACTGGGGAAGTCACGCCAGACTTCAGTGAAAATTTGACGAATTATGCACATTATGTTGTTGGCAAACGTTTAGGATTGACTTGACGTTATTCGACAACGTTTCAACGTGGCCTGGTAAATTCGGCATAATTAGCCATTATCCATAAACGAGAATTACCTCCAAACTGCTTTTATGAATATAGTTATAATGAAGGGAACTAGTAATAACAAGCAAAACCTCCAAGTGGTAGACGGACTGTATTGTTGCCCTTCTTAGCGCTGACGATGTGCAGGGGATCAGGTGTCTGTCTGGCAGCCGTGTGAATCAGGATATCCTGTAGCTGGGTGTGCGAATACCTGTGATTATGAAAGTATTACATTGCCCACAAGGATTTCCCACCTATTTAAAGAAAATAAAAATAGGTTAGGCTAATATTTGCTCGACTATTGCAAAACGTGGACTATAGACACATTAATCCTGAGCTCATACATATATGTAGCTGTTCATGTGGTGCTTTTTGTTACCAGCAGAATTTGGCCCGTCACAATTAGCCCCTTAGCAAGTTGCTACAGGCTTTCTCCATTATCTTTCCTAATGTCTGCCACATAGGTAAATATACATTTAATATTTAGAAATTCAAAAGCAGCAGTTTATATTTTAATAAAATGAAGGTCAAACAGGAATACAATGTTTACCACGAGCATCTTTTTAATTATTGTAGTTACGTTTTTATCAAAAAGCAGTCAGAGACGACCTTATAAATTTACATTACATTCATTTGGCAGTAAATCTCAAGTGACTTTTGATATGTGGACACGGGTGGGCCGGGGATCGAACCGCCATCCCACAAATAATGGCCTCTCTGCTCTACCACCTGAGCTACTACAGCTGCACGAGCGCACTAAGTCCACAATGCAGCACCTTTTATTAGAATCTAAATGAGTTCTCTTATTAGACGCTACAAAACTAGACACTGATGGGTAGAATGTATTTCATGAAAGGTTTAATCTAAAATCAAGTCGCGCCGCCAGCAGACGTTTATGATTTGTGCCTTCACGATGTCGATGTTTTGAACATCTCATTTTAACCTGATATTCTCACAGTGAGCAATAGTACGGGACACGGGGCGGGTAGTGGGAATAGTTGGATTCTAGTGACAAAATGCCCCCAGCCAAGTGATGACAGCCTTACTCATGTGAATGGTGGCCCCGCCCCCCACCCTGTGCCATGCTGTGTCCAGGGCAGCGGTGTGATTTCCTGGGGAGGGTTGGCAAGTTCCCCCCTTCCTCCCCCTCAACCACACCGACAGCAGAGACCTCACTGTGGAGAGAAGAGTTCAGAGAGAGACACTACAGTACCTAGACTCCCTCTCATCTCTCTGCAGGACAGGAGAGTATCTGCAGGTCCACAAAAGTCTAAAGATAAAGGCTTTAAATGATCAAACGTGGGCCGAAGTCCCTCTTCTGCCCATTTACAGCCTCGTAACATTGGTTAGCTATGTTTGATCAGAAAAGGGCTACTTTTTACTGCAAGAGCTTTCTTACAATTAGCTTCGTGGGACCTGCAGATACTTGAGAAATGACTTAAATGCCTGTATTGGAGCAGCATCATGGGGCCAACTATGAGCTTACGAGGCATATCTGATGGCAACCAGCATATACAGAAAATGAAACTAGTGAACATGCAGGCAACGAGATCGCAGGTCAGATCCATTCTGCAGTGAAGTCTGCAAATATGTTAGTTATTTAAGCTTATCAGGTAACGTTTTGGCAAAGTAGTTTATTTTTTAAAGTATTGTGTCTGAGTTAAAGTAGGTGGTGGTGATTGGGTATTTATAGAATTTCACATCTGTACATTTCAATAAGGGTTGAAAAAGCATGGAATATCTCAGTCACTGTTTTGGCTTTCATGATTAAACTTGATCAGTTGGGATGCTCACTCTTTTGGTATACAGTTCACGCCCTGGTCCTTCCAATCAAGCCCTGCCTATCATAAACTTCCCAACCAATCACAAGTGTTTTGTTTCAGAGTATACCGCGGGTTAATACAACTCTGTTTATACGGCTTGTAATTGAAGTACAGTAACCCGAGAGCTGTGAGCTGAACCTGTAAAAAAAGAGGCAACGTGCTGCTCGCTGATTTTTCTGCATCTGTTGTGTTCCTGTCTTGACCTCCAGTGGGAGTGGAGATTATTACCTGGATGGCCTCTCAAACCGTGTCCCCCGGTGCCCTCTGACCCCGTCTTTATCACCACAAAAACGGACCACAAGCCAGTCTAAGACAGAGCCTCCACTGCTGAGGACGAACAAACGGACCATCTACACCGCTGGCAGACCGCCTTGGTACAACGTCACCGGGACCACCTTCAAAGAGGCCTTTGTTATTGGTGAGAGACCAGGCAACTGCCATCTTTTTCCGTTCTACTGTATTTCTTATTGCTTAGGTATCTTCAGTGTATTTAGATATTTCAAATTGACAAGCGAGCTATCTCTGAAGGCTGAATTAGGGTTCCCAAATCAACCTTCTTAGTGGTGGAAAGGAGTGCACAAAGAATACAAAATCTAATAGTACTCTTAAGATTAAAAATTCTTAGTTAGCACTAAATAAAGCCGGTATATGTGGGATTTTTTTAATGTGCTTTTAGCACCCGTGATTAAACATCTACTCCCACTGGAGGGCGCCAAAGTCAGGAATTTTCCAATGGGCAAATTAAACCAGTTCTTCAGCAATTTAAGGCTGTAACTAACCCACCTATATGAATTTCCCAGCCATTGTTTTAATACGTCTGTAATAAAACTGGTCTAACTGAAACATTAGCTGCAGTATTTGCTGGCTCTGTTAAAATATGATCAGATTACTTTTATTCTACAAAATTGCCCCCCAAAAATCTGCCTCGGGACGAGTCCCAGCAGCAGTAAAATGAACTATGACCGAGAGCGCGTGCGTGTGTGTTTGAGTTTGACATTCGCGGCGTCAACGTTCCGTGGTTAAGCACATCAGATTGGCGTGAGTGGGAACACGTGGAGGGAGACGTGGACGTTATCTTTAGTAGGCGATCAGTTACTGTCGACGGGCCGCAGTGACGGGTGACAATTTCACACTCGGCTCCACTGTAGTCGATCGGGCGCCCGATTCAAAAGGACCAGACTGTGTCACTGCAGGGAACCGGACAGAGCAAGCCTGAGAGGGAAAAACCAACCTGCATTGAAAGGTCAATGGACGATCGAGAGAGGGGAGGAGACGGGCGACAAATTGATAAAGAGAAAACAATGAGGAAGGCAAGGCTTAAAAGAGAAGTATAAGGCGCAGGGACAGCAAGAAGAGATGGATGGATGAAAGAACAAAGAGGAGAGGGGAAGTGCGGGAAGACATCACAGATACCTGAGTTTGTTTTCTATCTCTTCTCTGGTTTTATTGCTAATAGAAAAGGCCGTTTTATCAGCTATAACAGCCCGTTTCAGTGTCAAGGCTTCACTGCTGGGTGACGCTCCAAATCTCTGCCGACTCTATAGGAACACGGTAAATAGGATTTCTTGCTAATAGATCAATTTGCAAGTCAGAACCAGTATATCTGTAATCTCTCTCCGAAGCTGTAATCATAAACGGAAATGTGGAGCACTGCAGTGTTTTCAGTCTCCCAGTCAGCAGTTTTGACCTTGATGGGTCTTATCTGAGCGAAAAACCCATTCCAACACTTCACCGAGAGTTCTTTATAACGCAGAAGTAGCTCCGTAGGCTATTTCCGTTCCCGCGCATACACACATCAACAAACACGCAACCGTTGGCAGCAAGTGCCTCCAGTTTTTTTACCTCCTTGCCAGGCAGGCAGCATGCAGTTCTGGCCCGGTGCCCAGGATTGTGTTCCTGAAGGATTGCCGTTGTGGTCTTTAACCCAGGAGGTCGAGTGAGGTAAAGCAGGGCTCCAGACCTAACTTTTTCACACTGGTGGTGCTGATGTCAGTGTTTGTTTCTTTAGTTTTCTTTTTTTTCAAGTTTTTGACCAGAACAAAATATGGTTGTACCCAGAAATGTTCTGCTGCGCCAAGCAAAAAGAGTTTTATACTCCCACTTTGTTCGTACCGCCATACTGGCCATTTAACACATGATCATCACCACCCCAGGCGTAGCTGCCCTGTAATATTACTGTTGGATTTTGCTTATTTTTATCCCCTATTTTATTTTAGTTTTTCTCCTTTTTAAAAATCCTATTTATGAGTGTCTCTATATTGCCTTGTGCTTCTTTTATGTCTTTTCTTAATGCCTTTCTGTCTTATGAAAAGTACTTTGAATGGCCTTGTTGTTAAACCTGCCTTGCCTAGTGATGGAAGGAGCTGTCAATTAGTAGATCACCAGAAAATTAATGGATTGACCAATTTGATAATTGAACAAAAACCAAAAATACGAGCTATTCTCTGGCTTTAGCCTCTTTAGTGTGAGGATTTGCTGCTTTATGATTTCTCTGTTTTGTAATAAAGTTAACTGAATATCTTTGGTTTGGGACATCATTGATTTACAATACTACATAACCTGGTTAGGTGAAAGACAATATAGTTTTAATTTTAAGAACAGACATACAAAATAGCACAAAACACAACGATACAATATGATAAAACTCAACGACAAGCACCGGATTACTCAGGACTACAAGACTGATTTCCTCTTTAAAGGCTTTTTCTGCTCGAGTTTAAAGTGATTGCATGCATGATCCATTTTGAAGAGGAAGAAAAATAAAGAATAAAACACGAAAAATGTCATGAGATCAGCTGGAATCCAGCCGCGCTGCGTGATCAATTTAAATACTTGGTGGACAAAATTGTGTTCATATGTGGGTTAAACTGTCACAGTCTGTATCCACTAAAGGGAAATGGGGTAACACTTGACAACATGAGCATATTTTGTAGGGTTAGACAGATTCAAGGTCTTTCTTTATTGGTAACAGTGTTGTGGTTCTGTTTTCCTCCTGAAAGGCCTGTGTGGAGGAAGTGCTTCTGGTAAAACCACAGTAGCCAATAAGATCATTGAAGCGCTGGACGTTCCCTGGGTGGTTCTGCTCTCCATGGACTCTTTCTACAAGGTACAAAATCCAGTTAACAGCACTTAATGGAAGGTGTAATTTAAAATAGAAATAAGAGCTTTGATTGGTAGTATTTTACAGTACATACGCATCTACTTCTGATTGCTTCTTAAATCCGTTCAGTTAATATTTCAGATTGCTTGCTCAGCATTTTAAGCCCAGTGTTCCACAATAATGAATTAGCTTTTTGATTCTAAAACAATACCCTGTCGGTGTAACTTAAATATTAAACTGTAAAATCAAACACCCTCTCTTGACTTCCTCGTGGACACCAGTATAGTAAGTAAGAGCTCTTGACCGATAACCGATTGAACACAACAGTTGTCCTCTGGGACCAGAGGTCGATTGTTTTTTCAGTTTGCTTTACTCACAGACTCCTACAGAGCCCATTACGTCTGCGTGTCTCCATGCATTGGACCGAGTTGTTGTTGTTGTCTTTTGTCGATCGAACACTAGGGAGGAAAATAAGTGGAGAGGGTTCACTCTTAACGGAAAACTCCACCCTGATGCTTTACAGCGTTGGGTTATATCAAGATCTGATGTTATGTACCGTAAAATGACCAGTTTTGACCACTAACAGACAATTGTTGCTTTTAATTAAAGATGGATTTATGGATTGTGTATATTTGCACAAACAATAATATGTAGGAGGACTTCTTGGTGGCGGCACCTTTATTTAGAAGGCGTTACCTTGCGTTCTGGTCTATTGAGCCTCCTTTTAAATTCAATTTAACAGACGAGGAGGTAGATTTTTTATTTTTAAATATTAAAGATACTTTAATGGAACTTGTGCCATCAGAGCACGACAGTGGAAGTCAATGGGACAAGTATAGATAGGAGAGTGGAGATATATATAGCCCTTTTGGATTTTCTGATCCCAAAACTGCCTCAAAACAGGAAGGTGCTGGCTATAAATGATCTGCACACTTATCTCAATTGGAAACACCCGCAAGCTTTCGGTGACACGGGCATGAGACAAGACATGGAGTTTTCTGATACCTCATTGAATCCATTTTAAAGATATTCTTGTGCACTCAAATGAGCTTTGCCTATTTTGTCATCTCCTATACGAAATGTATCTCGAGACAAAAAGCAGAGTTTTCTCATGATCACGCGCTTATTTTTCAGCATCTAGGCATCAGCATTGGCGTGCCAACTCCACATTGGTGATTGATCATTGATCCTCTGTGGGAACAGCAAGTGTCTGCCATCAACTGAAACATAAACCAAATGAGCTTTAGTCCCGAACCCTGTGTTCAGAACTTTTTTTTTTTTGTCCATGCTGTCGTGTTTGCGTGTTAGGTGCTGAATAAAGAACAACAAGAGCTCGCGGCCAAAAATGAGTATAACTTTGACCACCCTGACGCCTTCGACTTTGAGCTGCTGGTCACCGTCCTCCGAAAGCTGAAGAAAGGGAAGAGCATCAAAGTCCCGGTGTACGACTTCACGTCTCACTGCAGACGCAAAGAATGGGTAAGACCTTCTCGCTAACTGAGCCGACTCTGCGTTCACTTACTGTATCACTACATTATAGGCTGGAATGTCTCTCTCCAGAACCGTATAAATCGACAGCTTGATCAAATATTGTTAAATTTAAAGTATTCTTCGATTTATTGTTCGCATCCTGATAACAGTCCCTGCCAGTCGTTCCCATTGAAGGCTATTGTTCACGTGTTGAATTTTAGGACTGAAATTAGGACCTTCGATGTCGTACTGTTGCTGTGACCGGGAGAAGTACAAATAAAAACAAATCGGCCAACAATGGCAGGCAAATCGTGATTCTAGTGCAATGTGTTGTGAATGAGACAGTATTGTTTTATGAACCGGTTCATCCAGAGTTCACGTCACCCATATAAAGATCGCTCACCTCCAACTCTTTCAAGCAGTCGATAGTTTCCCTAGTTTTGCCTGCAAACGGCAGCACGAGCAACTCGTAGTTGCTTGTTGATGGATTTCTTTTTTTTTTTTGATTTGGTAGTCCACGTGAGAATTTCTGCAGGGTGATGCATGTGCAGAGTTTGATCTGCTGAAGTAGGGAAGTTTCTCTGTGCTCACTTTGAATCTCAGTTTAAGACGTGTACATACGAGCAGGATTTTGTGACATTACAACTGTTTTGGAGCCAAATCACGGTCCACTATGCAACTTACACAAGTGTGATGTGAAAACCTACCACCCACTTCGCTTCAGTTTATAGAGGATAATATATCTTCTCCAAAATAAAAGCAGTGAACTGTATTTTTTTTCTTCTTTTTTTCCCCCCCCCATAATTTTACAAGATGAAATTACCATCACGGTTATAAATCACTGAACAGCCCCCAGGGATGTATTCGTCGTTTAAGCCGATGCCAATTGAAATGCCTGTTAATTTGCTAATTATTAAGGATTTAGTGTACAGGAAATTAACCCGACGCAAAGAGCACAGATCCCCTCCCAAAAGCATTGGGAAGAATCAATCTGGCTGTGTAGCACTCTGACAACTCCTCTCTAATTCGCTGCAATGTAATTTCATGGCTGAAAGGCGCAACAGCACATGGGAAATCGCCTATCACGACTTGTGACTCTGAAATCACTTGAGGGGCCTTTTGTACTGGGGTGACTGTAATTAAGCCTCAGGCCTCCCTGCGGAGCCAGCCACCGTCAGGCTGTATATACTGTGTGTGTGTGTGTGTGTGTGTGTGTGTGTGTGTGTGTGTGTGTGTGTGTGTGTGTGTGTGTGTGTGTGTAAGGGGGCACAGATGAGTCGTCTCGCGTCTTCCTCTCTGGTAAAACAGGAGGCCTCCTTCTCTCTTTCCGGCCACCCCCTCTTAAACATGTTAAAGACCCACTAAATCATAACCTAGCGAAGAACAGGGAAATGAACGAATCGATGAACGGCCATCTGTTTCTTTCAATTTCACACACAACCTCGCCTGCATGCTGCTCTCGGTCTCTCTTTGTTTCTGCTCTCAGGTTCCCTCTCTCTCTCTCTCTCTCTTAAAATCAATACAGAAGTGTCCAGCCCATTGACTTTAGCATGAAGCTGGTCAGAGGAAGGTAATAGGATTGACATACTCAGCACCGTTTAGTCTTTGATTGAGACAGTGATTAATCTCTCTCACACACACATGTTGGTAGTGAAGCGGGGAGGTTGTGCTCGTGTGTCTACATGGCTCCAGAATTTCATTTTCAACTGCTGTTTAACCGATATATCTTTAATCTGTTGATTTGTAAAAGCTAGACTAAACTTGTATTTGTTTTTAAAGCAGTTTTATAGGAAACTGAACATCATTTAGTCCGGTGTAATTTACTTTTCCTCATCAAGCAAAGGAAGGAAATGGGGTCTTTGTTTCCCAGCATGATGGTTTTCATTGTGTTTGCTGTGATTTTCATCTTATTATTGAGATCAGATTGTATTTCAAGGTGCTTTTGGCCAAGATTTTGTACCATGAAATGTTCATATCAGCACAAAATCGTCGCCTCGATGGCCCCTAGGCAGGTTTATTACATCCTGTGACTTTATTTAAAGGGGGAATTTCATACTAAAACCACTAACTTCGGAAGATACCCACTTGATATGTCTACCTCAAACTGCAGAAGTCTCGTAGCAGCTTCGGTTTAACTTGAGAGTGCATTTTGGCATGGAACGAGGACGGTGGAGTTTCCATTTTGTATTGGAATTGCATTAGGAAGGTATCTCCTCGCAGCCAGTATAGACAGGAGGAGCGATTACAGCGGCCACTAATGCCTTCAACACGCATATGGTCGCGTGAGGTTTGAGCTAGACTTGAAACGCATCCTGTCGTTTGTTCCTCTTGACAGAAAACAGTGTACGGGGCCAATGTTGTCATCTTTGAGGGCATCCTGGCCTTTGCCAACAAGGAGCTGCTGAAGGTAGGAATAATCTTGTTTTTCCACACTGTTTTTAACTCTCGCCCAAACTGTTTCACACATCAATTACACCCATTAATATACAACAACATGCAGCAGACACTGAATGTGAGATTATTTAAATGAAACTTCAACCCTTTATTGCGCGACACAAGCAGACTTCTCAAGTCAGGCCGTGCATTTGAATGAATTTGGGTTTTTCTGTGCCAAACCTGATTAATGGCTCTGTCAGCGCGGAGACGACCAACAGGCTGGTTAATAGTGAACTAAATCATCTGAGTAGGGACGTTAAACCAGCTCATTTATCTGTGTGATGAAATATTTCATATGGGTGACAGAGGGGTTTTGGGGCTAATATTGGCCTTTTAGTAAATATCAAATATCTCACAGTCTGTTTTTCAACAAAATTCCTATTTAATGATAGGAGGGTCCCCTTACTATTAAATAGGTAATTACATTTTATAGATTTATGGTGAATTACGTTTTGGGAGAACCACCAGTTAATTAGATTTATTTCTTTTCATTTTTTTTTTTTTTTTTACATTTTTGGACTTATAATAAAATAGGAAAAATAGTCAAAGCTAAAAATGGGGCATGGTAAAAAAGAAAAAGAGAGAATATTCACGCAAATCTAAATTCAGTCCAAATGGTTAAATTGAATATAAACAGCTGGTATTCACACCCATGTCTGCGTGCACGTGAGGAGGAGGAGGAGGTGGGTGAGCTGGACCGTGGTGATAAGGCACGCAGGCCTCCCCTGGGACCCAGCTGTGTAGTTGATTACCCTCTGATTCGGTTAATAACAGCCATTGTCCACGGTGATTAATTGTGCTTTGTGTCCAGTCTTTTAATTGAAGTCAATTGTAGCGGCTTATCTGATTTAATAGTGGAGCGGCCTGGTTTGAGAAACTGGGACGCTGCAGCATACACACATACATGGTGGAGCGGGTGACATGAATAAGAAGATAAGGCTTTTGCATCAGTGTGATGGAAGTAGCTTGATTTAACATTGCACTTCCAGAGAGTTGGGGGACTCGCAAGAGACAGATTTTTCAAAATGATCAAAAATCGAATCAGCAGTGGAGGCCCAAGATGTCCTGACTTTTAGACCCGTAGTATTGGTAGAGCTCCAAAAACATTGGATCCTACATTTCCCATGATGAAAATCAATAGCGTCTTTTCGTTAGACCCTTCCTACCTGGAAAACGTTCGCATCTTTCACACTTTCAGTTTGCAACTCAGGCTTCCGTTTATAAATGTGTGGTGTCCAAGCTCAAGCCGACGTAACCCTGATGACCCTCCAGTGTTTGCTCAAACTTTAGAAAGTGCCAGAGCCACAGAAGCAAGGCATCAAACTCGGTAACTTGTCTACATCCTATTTATCAACAAACACGGGGACCCACTGGTATGTTGTTGAGACGAATTCTGTAATAATAATAATTTATTTATATAGCGCTATTGTATTCCTTGATTGCCAGTAGAGGCTGATAATTCGTAGATTACTCGTTGTCAGATGAAGAAGCGTATGTTTTCCTGTTTCACCAGCAAATATAAACTGAGCGCTTTTCTGTTTGAGCAGGTTAGAAAATGATCTACCGCCACAGCCTTGCTCTCCAGCCTTTGGGAACAAGCCACTCCTCATTCCCCTCCTCCTATAGGCTGACAGCTGTGCTTATCCAGCAACATGCCGTCTTTTGGTTGGTCAGCTTTTCAGATTTACAGCAGACAGAATGCACTGGCTTGTTGTGCAACTGAGTTATACTTACCCCCCCCACCCCCACCCACACACTCCCGTCCTCACCTAAATCTCTCACGAACTTCTTTTGATTTCCGTAGTCATCGATAGTTCCTTTGGTGAGCGAGGCTGTTTCCTCTTTCATGTTCCACCTCTGTTGTGTTGCTGGCTCATTGATTTTTTATTTATTTTTTTTTTTCCTGGTTTTGCAGAGTTGAGGCTCAGTTTAATGGCGCTTCTCTGGACAGATGAACGGCTTACTTACTCTTTGAAGTGATAATGATAACTGATGTCTTTTGACATCATTATAACTCGTCCTGACCCAAACGTCACATTTCACCTGTAAAAATGTCAAGTCCTGGAAAGCAACTCAAAATGCTCTTTCACTGCAGTTGTTGTTTGTTTCTGCCATTTGTTCGTCCTTTAATACAATAATACCGTCTGTACATACCACATACTTAATAAGCTAGGGTTCAAAGATGAAACAATTGGTCAATTAATCAGTAGAAAATGGATCGTTAACGATTTTGATAATTGAAGAAATTGCCTGGTTCAGCTTCTCAAATCTGAAAATGTTCTGTTTTCTATGATCGTAAACTGAATATCTTTGGACAGCTGGTTGAACAAAACAAGCAATTTGAATATTTGATCTTGCGCTGTGGGAAATTGTAATAGTCATTAATAGATATAATACTTTATTGGCTAAACAGTTAATCAAGAAAATAATCGACAGAATAACTGATAATAAAATAATGATTTCCTGCGGCCCTACTAGAATTAAACACATGTATTCTGGCAGCAATAAATGTTTTTAAATCAGATATCCAGATCTCATTGGATTATTCTGTAGTTTGCCCAATTTTTCTTTTTCTTTTTTCGTACTTAATAGCATCAGAGATGGCAGTCCAAAGTAATCCGTAAAACACGCCTCAATCAATGTCACGGAAGTACGCACTATAACACTTTACCTGCTATTTCATGTCGTTGCTTTCTTCTGCTTACAGAGAACTGACCAAACATAAGTGACTGCACTGCAGCCACAAGACAAGTTGTGGTTTGAGTGACGGCACTCAGACGAGTCCCAATTTGCCTTACAAAATGTCGAGCTAACATTGTTTACAGGGGGTGGACAAAAATAAAAACAACACCTGCACAGTATGATGTATCATAGGGGTGGGCAATATGATGATATATACTGTAAATACCGTGATTGCTCTTCCTTTAATATCTCGGGGTGTGTGAGGCCATTGTAGGCACTGTTGCAAATCAATGAGCTGCTTTATGGCACCATTCTATATGATTGTTATGAAAACAAAAGGGGGCAACCTAAATTTCACATTTACCATTTTAGCATTTATTGTAGAGCCAATTAAACTGTTACATTTTACACAGCATATACTATACAGTGTGTCTGTTTGCACCAGTACGCCAGCATATCCACATGCTGTATATACGCATTGGCATTCAAGGCATTCTGGGAAACAGCACTGTCACTCACTGTAATTTTGTAAATGCAGTAAAGGTGTGTGTGTGGGGAGCAAAAATAGAAGAAGGAAAAGAAGAGAGATTAATTAGACTGATTCCTCCCCTTCCTGTCTGCCAGCTGCTAGACATGAAGGTGTTTGTGGACACCGATTCTGACATCCGCCTGATACGGAGGCTGAAGAGGGACATCTCACAGCGTGGAAGGGACATCAGCGGCATCATCAAACAGTACAATAAGTTTGTAAAGCCAGCGTTCGAGCAGTACATCGAGCCCACAGTGCAGTCTGCTGACATCGTGGTGCCCAGAGGTCAGTGGAAACTTGGTTTACTAAACAGAAATATACCACTGCTGCTTTTGAACACGTCTACATTTGCAATACATTACGTGCTACTAGGCTTCTATCGCTCCAACCATCAGACACCAGTGTGCTGTAGTTGAAGCTTCTTTACACTCGTCTTCAGTACGGCTGTTCAGGCTAAGATGACGTGTGAAAATGTGTTTCTACCCACCAAAGTAAGGTGTAATACTATTGTAGTGTTATGTATCTGCATTGAAACCGGGACTAGTGTTTAAAAATATATAATGAAACTCTGCACACTGAATAACTTTATTTGGCAGGTTCATTTAAAAATGATCGGTAAATTCTTGGTCTTTTTTGTGTCTGAAACTCATCTTATTTACAGGTGGAGAAAACTTTGTAGCACTGGATTTGATAGTTCAGCACGTTCACAGTCAGCTGGAGAAGGTAAGGATTCCTCGACTTGTTTCTGTGCGTGAGTTGGCCGTGAACAGGATTTCACTGATTCGGCCGAACGTTTGGTTTATCTTTGGTTATTTCCACTGTTTGTCGATTGTAAGTCTTTGCTCAGGCTGTGAGGGATTTTTTTTTTGCCTCCACTGCACGCTGTGCTGACAAGGGCGCCACTGTTTATTTTCTATAATCTGCAGTTGCCGCTGTGAGGGAAGAGTATGTCAAACACAACAGCCATAATCTCCCAAAACATAGCTAGTGAGCTTCATAATGAGCCACGTGATAACTTCTGCTACACATTTGGCTGCTAAATTCACTGTTTTAGTCATAACCTGTTGCATCCTGACAACTTGGAGCTTCTTAAATTTCATTGACCAGCTGTCCTGCCTAAGAGCAGCCACTTTTAGTCGGCCATGAAGCTGTCCGTTATTAACTTAAAGTAAAAGAGCGCTGGCTGTTTGGAGAAAGGCATGGGGGTGGGAGATAGTGTGAACCTGTGGTGCTTTTTAAGCAAATCTCTTCTGAGGGTCAGTCTATGTTGCCTGTACGTGCAAACCTGACGTAGGAATATATAATATTAACACGCAAGTCTGGGCTCTCACAGCCATCAGAAACCCTCCGGTGTTTAGAATTTAATAATGAATCTATTATAAATCAAATGCATAGGAAGTACAAATTAACTTTTTGTGTTGACCCAGCTTTAAAATGTGTGGCGCTTACTTGTAGTTACAGTATACTTAGATAGATATATATATATTTATTTATTTTCAGTAAGCAGCTCATTATAATAGTTCAAATGTAGGTGAAATCAACAATATTTGTCACACAGTAAAACCAGATTTTGGCCAATCGGGAAAAGGAGGATTTTTTTTTTCCAATTTTAAAAAACAAACATTAATTTTGCTTTAAATGTTTGGCTTTGTTTTGGGGGGTTTTGTGTTGCAGATTGGCTTATCTCATGTTTTTCTTTTTTGTCTTGTGTGTCTCACTGTCTGTCTGTCTGTGTGTGTGTGTGTCTCCCTGTGCGTGCACGACTCCCCTTGCCTGGCTCAATGCTGTGTAACCATTCCAGCGTGAGATCACTGTGAGGTATGACTGTTGATCTTTTTTTATTACTACATCTTCTCCTTCCTCCTATTCCTTTGCCGTCCTGCTTTCACTCTATTTTCAACCATACCTCATTTGAAAACAAAGACAAAATAAAAAATTGTCTTGTTTTTTTTTGTGTTTTTTTACTGATGAACAAACCAGTGAATCAGTCAATCATTCTGCCTGGTTAACCTCTACAAGTTCTTTCCAGCAGCAGCTAGCTGGCAGCTGCTTTTAGCATAGACCCACTGTACACGACCTGCATAGCACCAAACAACAGACCAACAAAGTTAGAGACTAGCTAGTGTACACAATCAGCAGCTAAATATAGTTAGCCGCTAAATGTGTGAGACATTTCCCTCAGCAGTTGGTGGAGACCAAAAGAGAGCTAAACTTACATTTGTTGAGTGGCGACTCGGAGAAAAAAAGCTGGCAATTACACAACTGTTTGCCATCAGATCCACTTTTTAAGCTGAGGATATGTCAATGTGTTCACAGCTTGTTCCGCTGCCCCCAAGTGGCCAAAATAATCAATGACTCCTGCTTTGACATTGGATGACTATGTCTTCAAAGTTCCACATGCCACGTTCACGTGACCAGACCAACCTACACCCAGGCCAGCAAAGCTCATGCTAATTCACTCCCGTTTTGTCCTCAAGTCGAGAAAAGAGATGTTTATACGCACACACAGGTATTCTTTGGCCTGCTGCTTCAAGAGGTGGTGGACTATAGCTGTAATTTTAAAAAGGCAAATGGCAACTATAGAGGCAGTGTCACGTTCAGCGCTCTGCTGGGAACGAACCTCCTGAATACAACGCTCACATGTGCTTACAGGCTCTGGATAAAATGTGCAGATGTGGGACCAGTTGGGGAAAAGAAAACGCAGCTATTGCTCTGAAAAAGATGCCTAGTGGACACACCAGCAGTTTAAAAAATAAATAAATAATAATAGTTTTTTGCAGTATACCTACCTGGGCAGTAAAGGATGACTGATCTGTGTTTTCAGCCCCTAAGGTAGCATGCGTGGAGTGTGAATGCAGCGAGTCACCTAAAATGAACCCCACTTGACAAATTGAATTGAGCTTGCTGCTCCTCAGCCCCGAACTAGAAAGTATTTGTTCAGTGTTGCACGGCAGTGATGTAGTGGACCCTTTTCGCTGCTCTAATGCTGTTCTTTCTCTTCCTCTGTCCTTTTATATTTTTGTCTCCTCTTGTCCTTTGTGTATTTTTCTTCCTGTATCTATTCTGTCTCTTTCTCTCCAACCCCCTTCCACTTTATCACTTAATCTCAACAAATGAATATCTGTCACCTTCTGCAGAGGAAGCTCCGCTGGGATATGTGAGGCTCACCTTGTGCATCCTCTTGTAGTGTCGTAGTTTTGACGCAGCCTGGCGTTTTTTAACTTGTTTAAATGGGCTGTGCATATTGAACTGAACCGAATGCCTTCACCATAGAAGAGCCAACATGCTTGTTTGTTCTCTTTGCTGTCCGTCGTGACCAAAATGTGATGACGACATGCTGAAGCTGCTTTGGCAGGAATGCATTAAGCTCATTCGCAGTTCTGGGTGTTGAAGCAAAAAGCATGATTTATTTATGCCAGCAGAGTGGGCACAGAGCATGCAGCAAACAAAATGTCCCATCGCGCTTTAACATCGCCAGCATGTATTTGAAAGTGTATTTGCCACATGTGCTAATTTTCTAGAAAATTCTTTTCTTGTGTTGCATTTTGCTTAAGGTGATGGCACACACTGTTAGTGTTGATTCCAAGATGTTTGCCTGGCAATAACACAGAATGCCCAGCTACTTTAGCCGACTTCAGCTCAATTTCTGTCGTAGAAAATAAAAATGTAAAGAATTAAGTTAAACAACACCCAACAGGTTAAACCCAACAACCTTGGGTTGCTTGTGTTTGAAGTTCGGAGTTTCTTGGCAAGAATCGCTTCCCTGATTGTTTTTCCAAACTTATGAAAAGCTGAACTGAACGGAATGAAACAATTCCTTTTTCCATTCATTTTACGTTTAGTTCACAGCGGGCTTGTCGAACCCTAGAATCTGGGGCCAGTTGCACAAAGATACTGTACAGTGTGCACAAACCAGTCTCGCTCTCGACAGAGCATGACTCCATTTGAGGTTTTAGAACAGCGTTGTAGAACGAGCAATCAGAAAGGCCAGCGTAAGATGGTCAAGAGCTGGACCGCTCTGTGCAGCTGATGAACTATAGCCAGAGTCAAACGCTTATCTTTGTGAAACCAGCCCTGGTGCAGTTGAACAACATGTTGTAAACATCTGTTTTGTATTGCAAGTACCCAGCATGTGTATTAGAAGCGCCATATTGTATGTAGTGGGTGGTTAAGGTGGGATCCAGATTTAACAAATTAGCCTGCTGGCTAGTTAACAGATCAGCTGGTTCTTCCCAATCTGCGATCTTATCTCGTACTTTTTTTTTTTTTTGGAGCAGAAACTGTTTACTGTGTCATCATGATGCTCTTCAGTGCCGGTCCCCAAAAGTGGGACGCCAAATTCAGGTTTAAAGATACATGGCAGGCAATAATGCCAACTGGCAGCCTCAGCGCTCAAAATATTTAACATCAATACTGGCCTTCAAAAAGTATTTTGTTAGTTCTAAATTTAAAAACCTTTCACAGAAAAGATTGCAAATAGACTGATAATTTAACACAGAAAACCGGGATAATTGTTGGGGAGAAGTGTTAGTCTGCCGCTACAGTATGTTACTTTATCATGTCACTCTGTATTTATGTACGTATGTATTTGATTTTCACAGATCGGCTCTGGCCTCGGCCCACCAGGGTCAGCCTTTACCTAAAACCCTCAGTGTGATGGAGAGCACGCCACAGGTCCGCGGCGTGCACACCATCATCAGGTCAGAATAAACCGGGTTTGTCAGAAAATATTTGCAATCAAAGACAAAGATCGCACTTAAAGGGTAGTTGCACATAAGGTCGGGGGACTTGCGAAAGACAGGTAATGGTCAAAATGAAAGCCTGACTTTCATTCCCTAGTATTCATCAAGCTCATACCATTTTCTTACCAGAGACGCGATTTTTGTCATCCTCTTTGCTCGTGACCTCTGTGTGTTTGCGTAGGAACAAGGAGACAAACAGAGATGAGTTTATCTTCTACTCCAAAAGATTAATGAGGCTTCTGATAGAACATGCCCTCTCCTTCCTGCCTCTCAAGGTGATTTTTTATTTTAATTTACATTTTGCTTTGATTGTGCGCAGAAGTGTGAAGACTATGAACCCTCCACGATTTAGCGTTCCACTCCACTCCACACCCAGTTGGCTGGTATAATTGTTAAAGTGGCAGGTGAATGAATATGTGACGTAGCTGTCTCGGTGGCAAGTTGGCAAAATGGTTTTAAATCTTCCTTTTTTTGTTTCCTCTTCGTCCTTTTCACCCACTCCAGCCAGTATCTGTGGAGACACCTCAGGGGGGCGTCTATGACGGCAAGAGGCTGAGCGGTAAAAGAGTAAGTCGGCTTTCATGCTGCTGTTCACCTGGTTGTTATTAAGGTAACATTAAATTATCTTTTGGCGCTTTTCCATCACCAGTGCCAGCTCAGCTCGACTCGACCACAATAGTACCTGGTCGTCATAGCGACGCCTCAGGAAACTGCCGCCACACACACCCGCTACCCGCACACACGGGACAATGGAGGAAATCGAGTGTGTGCTGTTTTTGATCCTCGGGATGTGGCTGTTTCTCACAGCGAGAAGACAAACGTTGTTTGACCGCCGCGGCGTGTTCTTCCGAGTTGCCGTAATAGTAACGGGTACATCACGCAATCTCTGGCCAAACTATTTAAAAATGGCGGGGTTATTCAGGATACTCCGTCTGGCGCGTGCAATGATGACGCAGTGAATAGTGACGGTTCTCTCTGACCAATCAGCAGTCTGCCGTGTTTTCACGTGACACTTTAGTATCGCCTCAGCTCGCTCAGAGGCTCGCCGGAGGTGGTACGAAAAAAAGTAACCTGGAAGAAGGTACAACTTTCACACAGTGGAGAACCAAACCGAGTCGAGCTGAGCCGAGCTGGTGCTGTGTAGTGAGAAAGCGCCATTTGTGGTCACCCAGCTTAGCACATTTCAACACCAAGGTAATTGCAAAGTGCTTTACATAAAACATAAAAGCAACATAGGGCGATATAAAAAGACATTTTGAAAACACTTAAAAAGAGTTAAACGGAAAATAAAATCCAGATAAAACGAGAGGAAAAGTTACAGTGCAGTGTAAGAAATGAATCGTTATTTGACTTAATAAAAGGCAGCGGCAAACAGGAACGTCTTCAGCCTCGATTTAAAACGACTGAGAGTCGCAGCAAGACCTGCAGTTTTCTGGGAGTTTGTTCCAGGTATGTGCATAAAAACTAAACGCCGCTTCTCCGTGTTTAATTTTGAATCTGGGGACAGAAAGCAGACCTAAACCTGGACGGTTCATACGATGCAGAAGATCGGAAATGTGCTTTGGCCCTAAATCGGTTCTTTGACGGGCACGAAGCCAGCGTAAAGACCTCAGAACTGGAGTGCTGTGATCCACTTTCTTGGTCTTAATGAGGACGCGAGCAGCAGCATTCTGTATCTGAAAATAAACGTGTGGGCAGGTTTCTCCAAATCCTGCTGAGACATTCGTCCTTTAATCCTGGATATATTCTCAAGGTGGTAGTAGGCTGACTTTGTAATTAATGTGGCTGTTGAAAGTCACGTCTGAGTCCACGACTACAGCAAGATGTCTGGCTTGGTTTGTGGTTTTTAACACGACCGATTGAGGCTGAGCGCCGAGTCCATGTTTAGCGTCTCTGTGGCTCCTTTACCAAGTGGACATCTTGGTGACAAAAACCGTGGCGACGGAGGGGGGAACAAGAAGTATTTTTGCGAAAACTAAAGTGTGGATACAAATAAAACAAGTTTTAGTTGTAAAGTGGCAACTTCACACCCATGTACTGTACAATTAGTGCAGCGTTTATAAATGTATGTGAAGACTTGGGTGTCTTTGAGCTGCCAGGGGATGGACTGACGAGTGTGACGCTCACCAGCAGAGGTTTTCATCCTTTTTTCGTGTTCTCCAGGTCCAGGGAAGCTGCACGCCCCAGTAAACATCATCAGTGAGTTAAATTCCTCCTGTGTGTTTTTGTAGATCACAGGTGTCTCTATCCTGAGAGCAGGAGAGACCATGGAGCAGGCTCTGATGGCTGTGTGTAAAGACATCAGACTGGGGAAGATCCTCATCCAGACCAACCATGACACCGGTGAACCAGAGGTAAGTGAGTCTCAAACATTACACCCTGTGTTTCTGGAGGGGGGGGCTTGTCCACTGTCACATGTAGCGTAAAGTATTGTATTTGCCTCATAAAGTAAATACTTTTTTAGCAGAAGTTTAATACCTATGGTGTGACGGCTTTAAAAGGTCAGTAACGAGTGTCACAAGACTGTAGCCTGAAAAACTACACAATGGATTTACAGATTATTCACGTCTTGCCAGTTGTTGTTTTTTTTTTTTGTGTTTTTTTTGCGTGCATAAAGGATTTGGCAGGACAAGTATTTCCTCGT
This sequence comes from Coreoperca whiteheadi, assembly GCA_011952105.1. Classification (NCBI taxonomy): domain Eukaryota; kingdom Metazoa; phylum Chordata; class Actinopteri; order Centrarchiformes; family Sinipercidae; genus Coreoperca; species Coreoperca whiteheadi. Next base: position 23,577,634 of record CM022481.1, on the reverse strand, counting down.
CAAAGATAAAATGTGGTTTGGCCGCGTGTAGCGAGGTTAAAGATGTTCGGTAAAGCGCCAGAGCTCGCACTTTCAACCACAAGAAAGGAGTTGGTCATCCAGCAGCACGAAGTCCATGATTTTCTTAGTTCTCAGCTTTGCTTTGTTGCTGTGCGGATGGAGTTTCCTGCACTTCCTCAGTGTCTTGTTATTGCTTGTACAGCTTCCTCACACGACTGTAGCTTTACATGATGCGTGGTGTGTTTTTATTTTTATTTTTTTAAGCTTCCCGTATGGATTCTGCCCCCCAACACTGACATTTTGATTAGCTTTTTCCTCCTTTAGCATAAAATACCGTGACATATCTGACTAAATGCAGCTGTTCAAATTCAAGATTTGTCGACAATTTATAACCACTTGTATCTCATTGTGATTGTGATTTCTCTTGCAGCGATTAAAGGCTTTTAGCTAGTAACAGATACAGGTAGTGAATATCCGCGTATGTGCACATTCCTAACGTGACGCACGGTCTCGTCTCCGTCCTCCAGCTTCACTACCTTCGTCTGCCCAAAGACATCAGTGAGGACTACGTCATCCTGATGGACAGCACCGTGTCCACCGGAGCTGCTGCTCTCATGGCCGTCAGAGTGCTGCTGGTAGGTCCTACACAAATCTGCAACGGTTAGCTTTTTTTTTTTTTTTTTTTTTTTAAAAACACTGACTTGTAATTGTCAGCTTTAGGGCTGCAGCTGTCGATTCTTTTAGTAATCGAGTGTTCTACTAATTGTTCGATCAATGGGTCGAGTAGTCGCATAAGAAGTACTTTCCTTTTATTAAAAGAAACTAAAGTAAATGTGCAAAAGAGAAAGTAAGACCGGTCTCATAAAATGAACAACTAATTAGTTGCATTTTTAGGAAAATCTACATTTTTATTGCTTAAATTGCACGCTAATAATAATATTACATGTCAAAAATAAACCCATTTAAGTGCCGTATTACACTCTGGGTTTTCAAGAAAACATGTTCTGAAATGCAAAAACTAACAGCTTTTGCTTTAAAAAAATAAAAAGGAAAACTGTATAAACTTAGGTTTCAGTGCTACAAGTTTCAACTACAGCTCCGGCATAACGGAAGCCTTCACTGCCTTCTTTGTGGCATTTGTAGGATTTTATTTTCTGCGGTTAATATCTTGAGCGAAACCTAGCTAGCGTCGCGACATCATAACTAGGCACCACTTTGATTCTCGCTTGCTGCTGAGACACTGAAGCGTGGACGTCGTGCTATTGGGGTCGGCTTGTTCAGTTTTACAATAGACGGCGTTTTTCGTGGACGCTTTCTGGCGCTTTCTATGGCCTTTTCTCTTCTCTGCGGCCCTCGCTATTTACTCTCTCCCGCGCTGTCAAATCACACCAAAGAAGCGAACCGTCTCCGATACTCACTCACACACAGTGCGACAGTAATGATCATCCGAGCGAAACACAGTGCGCTGTATGCAACTGTATGGATTAAACGATGCTTTGGTGCAAATTGTTAGTAATCAAGTTACTCGAGGATTCGTCGCAGCTTGGAAATATTCATAATTGTATTAGTCCAAATGTTTCCTCAGTGGTACAGCATGCTAAGAAACCTTTTGATTTAATAAACGCTCTGATTAATACGAAGATAACTGGAAGTAAACTAGGATTGGGTGATGGCTAAAAAAATGTAATGTTTTCGGTCAGCCGTAACGGAAACCAGTCCATGAGGTTTTTCAGTCTCCAGTCAGCATCCTCTCTCTCCCCTCCACCCCCATTTTTCCTCTGAAGGACCATGACGTGGCGGAGGACAAGATCTTCCTGTTGTCCCTGCTAATGGCGGAGATGGGCGTCCACTCGGTGGCCTATGCCTTCCCTAAAGTCCGCATCATCACCACCGCCGTGGACAAGGAGGTCAACGACCAGTTCCACATCATACCAGGCATCGGTGAGGAGGTTTCTTTTTCCCCTCACCGGAATTTGCACTATGCAAGAAGGAGTTTCACACAAGCTAGTTTGCCTTCATTCATCGTGTGGTAGAATTAAACACACATACATAAAAATAAATGCACAGACGAATATACACATAAACTACCTTAACAAGTCTACAGAGAACAAACTGTCTTAAGGTGCTGCCTGAAGTGTTTAACAGACTGGGCCTATTTGACATGTGAGGAGAGTGTGGCGTCCCGAACAGTAAAGGCTGCATCACCTCTGGTTCTTATAAGGGAACGAGGAACGTCAGTGCTGTTATGTACGCCACCGCACAACTTTATGTTTTGTCTTTAACCTTTATTGGCAGGCGGTGGAAGACAATAAGAGAATAGGATTTATGGATCTATCAGTTAGGGGGTATTAAATGGTAAATCAACACTGAATCACGTTGCGCAGGAAACCGCTGCTGCACTACTCTACTCTCCGCGGGTTTAAACTGTTCAACATGCCGCACTTGTGGTGACCTCATGGCACATACTTTGCCTTTGATCAAATGAAAACACCTCATTTGCCATAAGTATTTAAAATGTAGCCACAGGTGCAGAATCTAATGTAATTCACTCGAGTGACAATGTGCCTTTTTCATGGAAAACATTTGGAAATAACGTCAATAATAAAATGAACGATGGCTGAATTCCATTTAGCTGCTTCAGTGTCAGGGTTCTGCTGTTGTGCATGCTGGCTCGCTGTCGAGACTTATTGGAACGGAGCCATCATTAATGTCATTAGTAACACCTGTGCCTTTTCTACTATGACATGTCAAAATGTCCGCTGTGAAGAGGATGGTGATCAGTTAGCCTTTCTGTGATGTCAGGGCTCTGTGTGTGACTCTGTGATCAAGTGAGATAACTTTCCAAACGCAAATCTTTGAGGAGGAGGGGGGGGTAAAAACAGAAAACATTACTTTTGCACCCAGCAGGTTGCGTCCTCAAAGGTATTTATGTGATCTCATGGGTGTCTGCAGTTTGTCCAGAATGATTTTAAATGTTTGCCTGCGGCGAAACAAACATCTACATCCAATATCTCTATAGACTGTGCTGGGTTTTCCAGTAACTGCAAGCTCTGCTCGTCTCTTCATCGCTATACAAAAGGGTTACCGTAACGTGCCCCAGGTCGCAACAAGCTGGTACAGTTGTCCGTTCACAATCGTTCTGGGATTGGAGTTACAGCAATACGACTGACAGCTGTAGCAACAAAAAAAGTAGCAGCAGAAGCTCTCAGCGTGGTGGGATCGACGGTAACGTGACGCCGGCCTGTGCCCATTAAACACAGCGGTGGTGTCATGAAAACTAGGCATATCTGGTTTGAAGTCTTACCCATTCATTCATTCATTTTATTAACATTCAGGTCAGCAAACTCATCGCCTTTGAAACCAAAGGCGATGAGTTTGCTGAAATTTGCCACTGGCACATGGCTCAGCAGCAATAACGAGAATCTGAAATCTTGGGGGGGGGGGGAGTTTAAAAGGTCGAGAGGAGAGGAACAGTAGTTAGTTCAGCCAGCAGGTAGGTGGCTCGGCCGAGGTTCCCACTTCAGTTTGCAGGCTTGAATCTTGGAAGAAAAAAAAAAAAGTCATCTAAAGGACACGACACATTACAAAACTTAAAATCTCCTCTGACATTTCTCTCGTTTTGCCCCTTTTTCCATTTCTCTTTTTTTTCTTTTTTTTTTTGTTTTGTTTTGTCGCCCAAGGTAATTTTGGAGATCGTTACTTTGGCACCGATGCGCCGTCAGACTGGTGTGAAAGCGACGAAGGGATGGACTTCTGAAGAGAGAGCCTACGCAGGGCATGAGGAGGGCCGTTACCGGAAAACACTTACAGGCCACGAAGACCTCCTTCATCCCTCGCTGCTCCGACCTGCTCCATCGGCGTCCTCCTGACCAGGAGGCTGACGCTGTACGAACTGCTTCCTGTTCGAACCAGGGGAGCGGAGTTCACTGTTAGCTCAGGTGCGATCACTGAGCGAAGTGGAGATGTCCATTTGCGCCAGGCCACATCCAGTCCGCTCCCCGTTCGAGTTCAAGTTCATGGCAAGGTTTAAAGGTGTCAAAGTGTTAGTGTCCTGCAGGATGTGGGGGACGTTGGTTGGCTTTGACATCTTTTTCCCCCGGTTGTAATTATTCCACTACGATCTCAAAACGTGCTGCCAGCTTAAGCTTAAAAAAAACAAAACAAAAAGAGCTTAATTATGTAAAGTGTCTGTTGCTGAAGCTTCGGAGTGGATGTGTCGAATTCAGTTTTACTGGAGGAGGTTCTTCCAGGGTTTTGCACAGTAAGTCTCTTTGCCTTCATTAACCAGATATTTGTAAATGTGTCATTGTTGAAAAATACATGGAGCTGGAGAGTTAGCTGTGAAGATTTGGCTAGAGCTATGCTCGGTTGTAATCCTTAGCCGTTATAGCCAATATTCACTTCGTAGTGTTCAGTCGATACCCACCTACCTGTCCGATCAGTAATATTCAAATCATTTGTTTTGCACAACGACGTGAAGACAAAGTGAAGTCTAAGTCTGTATCACAAGTATTGGATGTTTAGGGGAGAGCATTTCCAGCGTTTGTGGTAATGTATCATGTCTAGTTAGAAGTGAACTGATTTTTCCTCTCTTCGTTTTTGATCTTAAAAGCTTTTTGTTAGAATGATTAGTGTATTACAGCTTTGCTCTGCGGCTGAAGCTACAGCTGTCTGTACTGTAAGATGACGTTCTCTCAGGCAACACAGAATGAAAGGAACACCAAGGATTCATACTTGAACAAGAAGACTTGACTGATTAGGAGAAACGGTCAAATATTGTTCGCTATATTTGTTTTATCTGTTAAATTGTTATGTCATTGCTAAGTTTTTGTTGTTTTTTTGTCTGATTGTACACCAGTAGGTTACCGCAGCAGTAACAGAGTCCATTCTTTCACGTACATGTAGAGTTTCCACCAGTTTCAGTTTAAAAAGAAGTTAAAGACCTTTTTTTTTTTTTAGAAAAACATAGAATGTCATTTGTACGTTACGAAACAATATTTCACTTGGCTTTGGCTGCTAATGAAGTCAGCCCATAGCGAGCACATGCTTTGTATCGCGTTGCTTGTCAAAGCTTTGCGTGGAAACCGCGGCTGTAACGCTGTGTTGTACGTCCACATCTGAGCTTTGTGAGTGGCCAAAAGAAAAAGGCGGACAACAATCTCCGAGATCGGGAGACCAAATGGCACTAGGTGTTAGCGTAAGATAGGTAGGTTCAAATTTATGTTGCCCTGGGCTTAAAGTTTAAGTGTGAACTGCTCATATTTTGAGAGTTTCAACAGAAATTGACCCATATGGGGGACGCTTACTTGTGGTAACCTTGTTAGCTGCTGCTTGTGGCCATTTTGTTTAGTTTTTATATTTTTTATTTTTTTTTACCTTTTTAATTTATTTATTTGTATTGTTTGCAGGGATTCCACATCTTCACACATGTGTCTTGCATCACATCCAAGTTTTCGATAACCAGCATACTACCGTTTAAATGTTATTGCGCTGACGTTCTGCGCGCACATTCACCGTGCAGATCACGTCAGTGTGACGCCAGGTTTATTCTGCCAATGGGCCGCGTCCACTGGCCAGCGGGACTCGTCAAACACAGGTTTAACTACCATTAATAGCGGCTGTGTTCCCCTCGGGTGCATGCGGTCTTTACTGACGCACCTAAATGGAACAGGTCCATTATCGACGTTACTCGTTACACCTGTGTTCTACACTCCTGGGTCAATTGTGTTTATATCCAGCGGTCTAGCCAACCTAATGCAAATTACACGTGTAATTGACAGCACATTACAACAACAATAACTTTAAAAGAGTCACTTTTACCAGTACTGTATGACACCACAATTTACTTTTCTTTTTTTCTTTTGCGTGGAAGCTGGTCACCTCGCATTAAGTGATTGACATGAAACTGTTTCTGCTGAACAACGGTTGTTTAATATATTCATTTTTAAGAAGCAAACTTGCTATGTGACATTTGCCATGGAAGGAAAAGCACAGGTGTAACTAATAACACTTGTAGCCAGCACGCACAGGTGCACCTGAATCGAACGCAGCCACGATTAATGTTACCGGTTGCGCCTGTTTTTTTTGGCAAGTCAGCGTGTCCTTTAGTGAGAAAGAGCTGTTGGTTTCCCTTTGTTTGGTTTCAACTTCACTTGTACAGAATAAATGTATTAATTTAAAATGACTTTTGCTGAGTGAAAGCATAAAACGTAGTTTGGATTCTTTCATTGTGGTACCTGGACTGGGTGCGCCCGCAGGGGGTCAGCAGACTTTCTTGTTTACAGCGGAAGTGACGCACTGTGCAGTTCTTATGCTGCCTTCCCTGGCTGTAGGAAATCATTGATTTTACTCTGTGTGCTGCCCATTCGGGAGCAGAATGGACAAGGTAAGTGTGTATTTCTCACTTTTTACAAGAAAAAAAAAAAAAAAAAAAGGGCTGCAACAGTACAGCTTCATGCACATAAAATAAATAATTATATAGGTATTCTCAATAGAGAACTGTTTTTATTTTAGGGACCAATTGACATATAAACTGACAATAACACTACTGTTTTGATTTTATTCTTTTCTTTCTTACTATGTGCAAAACAAAAATGCTAAATTCCATGCAAATGTACTTTATTTTGTGCTTGGCATTGTGTTTTTAACCAAATCAAATATATTATTGACGCTAACTGGACCAAGCAGTAACATATTGATGCAACATCTTAAACTTGTTCTTGCCATTTTAATATAAAGGGGAAATACATTTGAATTGGTTTAGGTCTTTGGATAAAACTTCCGCTTGGACCTTTTTTTTTTATTTTGGAGAAATATTGACGTCTTATAAATGTTGAAATTGCACCAGATTAAGGTTTATATTTGGCCTCAACACAAAGCGTTTATGTTCCCCTTGATTTATAAAACGGGGTGAATAGCCTCCCAAACTCAGCTTTCACTTGGCTAACTGCTGTTAATAGTTACCAAGGAGTGAACGTGACCGGAAGAAGCCTTTTATTTATTTTTTTTGTTGTGGAGCGCGAAATTCCGAGCCGATGCGGACACGTGAAGGCAGCAGCTCACCCAGTGGAGCCGGGCTCATTAACAGGCATGTACGCATTAATTCACGTTGATTGTAATATTAATGTGTGCTAAAGTCGAGGTGCACGCGGTGGTAGTTGTGTTCAATAGCACGTAGAAGCTTCGTTGTCTCACGGTCATATTCCTGAGCGGTTAAAGAAACATGACAACGGCGTAAGAATAGAAGTTATTCTGTTTCATAACTTGTTACAAACTTGCAGCTAGTTAACGTTAGCTTGAATCGACGTGGGTTGACGCTGGTAACGTTGGCGAAGACGCGACACTAAATGTGCTGCAACGATTTCTTCGCAAACGTTAGCTTAGCCAGGGTGAGACCGAACGTTGCGCCGAACTGCATTCAGAAACTTGACAGTTTAAAGTTTACTTGGCTAGCTGTAACTCTACGTATCTATCAGAAACTGATTCATATTTTTAGTTAAATTATTTTGAGGCCACTCTTCAATTCGGCGTTGACATAATTCACAGAGAAGGACACAGTTTAAAACAATTTTAACTTTTTATACTATAACGTTAAACAATTCGCAGTTTCATCCGGTGGAATGTAACGTTGTTAGCGAGCAGTTTATGTCCGTGAATGTGTTTTAAAATTCACGCACATCTCCGTGCAGGAAATATTGTTTCTAACCGAGTACTCGCTGCCTCCAACTCAGCCTGGGAAAAAAAAGAAGCAGACTAGTTAAACTAATCTACAAGTAATGGAGAATATAACGGAACTCGTTAGCAAGGTCGCTTGATTTGAGTCACATTGCCTGGCAGCCGCCGGGCGGGGTAGGTTCAGGGACTAATCACGTTTTTGCAGTGTCCCTTTGTGATCACCATGTGATTTAAATTAGTTTTTTCTCCCCAGGAGGGAGAATATGGCTGGCCTGTGGAGATCCTACCAAATCTTGATGACCAAATACCCCTGGACTGTTCAGATAGTGACTGCTGGTAGGGTTATTGTCACCGTTTCTTGCACTCTGCATAACTCCAACACCTGCAGGTCTCCACATGTCAGTTTGAAAAGGCAGAAGACAGATTGTATATTCCACACTAAGTCTTATTAATTAGGGCAATTAAGAGCTGCATAAAAGTTCTTTCTTTCACTTAAACTCACTTTATTTGTTAAGGTATAGTGAGTGTAAGTGATGGCCTTTTATATTTTCAACTGCTGGTCACATTTCATGAGATTTGCTCCAGTTTACAGTGTACCTCAGCTTCAGAATCAACAAAGAGCTAAAGGTCTTTGAACCGAGTGACCACAATTCCCCCCCCCCACCCCACCCCCCCCCCCACCCCCCCCCCCCCCCCCCCCCCCCCCCACCCCCCCCCCCCTCCCCCCCCCCTCCCCTCTCACTACATAACCCTAGCTTTTTTAGCGTTT
>CM022481.1:23544756-23558054 GCA_011952105.1 Coreoperca whiteheadi | reverse complement strand
GGGGGGGGGGGTGTCTAATACAGTAACTTGTAATCTAAATTAGTTACTTTTAAAATCAAGTAATCTGTAGAGTAAGGAAGTTACTTTGAAAAAGGAGTCTAATTACGGATTACTCCTTTAAAAAGTAACTTTGGCAACACTGCTTATCAATAACCGAGCATCCTCTGGCAAAATGTTTCGTCCAGGCATCAAGCGCACTTCAGTTTGCTTTAGAAAAGGTCACAGGTTTTAATTGGTTCAGCTAATGTTTGTGAAGAGCTAGCCTTCACTATAGAAGATGTACTGTCCAGCTTTTCTTTCTAATTAATTCTTCCTTTTTAAGTGCAGTAATTCATTCTTGCATGAATATTTAACATTAAAGGAAAATGAAGATTTATTATTTTTTCTTCCCTGTGCCATAAGACAAAGTGACTATATGCTGTATCTGTAGGGGGTTGATGGGGATGTCGATCATTACCAATAACTCAACGATGATTTGGCCATCTGCTGATATTTTTGGCTATAAAACCTCCATCCTGCATTGTTTTGGCATGAAACTCCCCACCAACTGGAGTTTCAGCACATTACCATTTCTCACCTCCTCCCCCACTGGCAGTTTCACCTGTTCAGTGATGGGAGATGTTGGAGGCCTGATAACCTGAGGAGGAGGCCAGAAGTTGTTTTTTTTTTTTTAAGTTTCTTTACAGACGTTTTAATATCAAAACAAACTGAACTGTCAGCAACGTGTGACCAACAACCTTTGTACCACTCTTCAAAAACTCAAATCAGTCTGAATTTAGAGCCAGTAAGTGTTGGTTTTATCCTACGAGGCGCTAGACATTGAATTGTTCCCGAGTTAATGGTAAACTTTCACATAAATGTGAAACAACTGGTCAGATAGATGTTTTATAGATATCATTGTAATGGGGCTGATTACCTGCTACAGCTGAACGATTGTGAGCACATCTTAGTGATTTAGGAGTCCTCTGGATCCTCTTTATTTTAGATTTGAGTTTCTTCTAACTACTACTTTTAGCCTTTGGATGTTTTGTGAATACGGCCCCTGATTTTAAAAAGTGACTCAGCACTCATGACGCCGATATAATAACCTTTGAAGACTTTGTTCACAGGACTACACAGATGCCCTGATCTCAAACTACTATGTAAGTTTTTCCTATATGGTTTACCATTTAATTGAGCATTCTATAAAGTAAATATAGGTTTTGTTAAAATAAATGAATTGATTGAAATATAATTTCTATTTTTAGGTGCGTTGTGCGAGTAAGTTGTCTCTTAAATGTCATCTGTTTGTGTTTCAGCTATGGCCCCCAGTCCAGATTGCCAATTTCTACTTCATTCCACTACAACACAGGTGACAGTTTATGGCTTTATCAGCAATCTATCAGCTGCATTGATCACATGTGAAGTCTGTGTAAAGTGCAAAGACGGAGAATCTAAATAGGGTAAAATAATATATTAATATCTGCCTAGCCTGTAGAAGTCTTAAGTTCTTATATTAGCTCAAAGCTTTTAGCTGAAAGCCAGTTTTATAAGACTTAAGATTTTGGGGTTTTGTTGGTGCATGTTTGTTCCAAATGTGAAAGTACTTCATACTCGAAAAACAACACCTAACAATTTTCTTGAAACACATTTTCAATTGTCAAATCTCTTGACCCGGTACATCAGTGGTTCTCAAACTGGGGGGGGGGGGGGGGGGTACCGAAAAGCTTTGAAGAACCACTGTGTTACATTAACTCACATGCTGTATTTGCAAGACTCTAGCTTTTTATTTCTTTATACTGGGAGCATTTGCACATTATTTAGTCAATATTTTGCACATTAGATCCTTTATTTTAAACACCGCACAGCTCTTCATTTTAGAATAGAGTTTACATATTTTAATTTAATATTTATGCATCTGGACTTTTACAGCAGTTGTTTTTCTTTTCTCTTACGTTGCTTATTTTGACCGTCATGCGCCACAACACCGAGGCAAATTCCTCGTATTTAAACCGCCATGGCAATAAACCTGATTCCGATACTGAAGGCTCATAAGAACTAGCATTAGAGTTGTCCTTTTAAAAGCCTTACATTTCTCTTGATTAAATAAATATCAGACGCTCAGTTTAAACACATTAACTTTCCTCCTGTTTGTAGGTTGGCTGTCGTCCAGATTGTTGCTGTTGGTTGGAACTCGTACTTGACCTGGAAAGCCAATAAGATGTGAACGGTGATCACAAGTCCGGCCTGAGTAGACGATGATGATTTTTACACTCATTTGTAGTGTGTGTGTGTGTGTGTGTGTGTGTGTGTGTGTGTGTGTGTGACATGGGCTGTTCTGGTCTAACATACTTTAGGCTACTTAGTCTTCTGATATTTCCAATGTGTAAAACTGTGACTGAGTCACTTATAAAGGTCGGGAGAAAGTGCTTGTCTACTCTGAATGACAAATTCACACTTGAAAGTCAAACTTGCATTTGCAGAAATGTCTGTGAAAGTTTGTTATTTATGGAAATGTGATTTGGCAGTGTAGCCACACATACGCTCACACATTAACACCTACTGGTTGCAAAGGAAACTTTGTTTGTAATGTATTGTTAATCATTTGAAATAACTTGTTACAGGTTAATAGTACCATGTTTCATCCTTTCATGAAGGACATTTTCCCCTCCGCTTCTCTTCATTTCAGTATGTTCCAGAATTTGTAATGTATTGTAATTTACATATTTAGTTTATTCATTTTCTCTTCACTTGCCTCGTCTATGTACTTCTACTTCAGTAACTGTTTTCCTACATTTCCCAAAATACCTTTTTAACAACCCTCAGGAAAGCCCAAGCAGCCTGTTCTTTAGATTTCCATTATTAATGAACATAAAGTGAGTGATAAGGAAAGCCACAATCTTTACCCAAAGTAATAACGCACGTCTTTTCAGTTGCAGGACGCAATGCATTTTGGTCTTTTGAGGCTTCTGCGGGTGAAGTAACTAGCATCAATTGCCTGCTTACTTAAAAAAAAAAAAGAATCATTGTTCTGGAAAGATGTGCTTGCTCTTCAATGCTGAAAGAGTGACCATAAAACCTGATGTTAAAAGAATAATTTGGCATTTTTGGAAATAAGTTTCTTATTTTTCTTGCCGAGAGTTGGATTACACCTCTCTGTAAGGTGAATATAAGGCTCTGGCCAGCAGCTGATTAGCATTAGCCTGACATGGCCAGACGTATTTGCAAATGTCTATATGTCAGAGCAAATGAAACATGAGCTCTGCAGATTCATCTGGTTTGTAGGCTAGATTAGTTTAGCTTAGCACAAAGACTGTTCAATCCCTACAAAAATCAAGGTAACAAAAACAAAGTGTCAATTAGTGAGCTTTAGAGGTGCTGTTTGGCTGATGTTGCCGTGCTCGCGGTTTCCCCCTGTTTCCAGTCTTTTACGCTAAACCACCTGGTTACAGGTCTTCACGCTTACCGTACGGACTTGAGTGGTATCACGTGGTCATCTAACTCGAGACAGAAACTGAAGTGTATTTCCTGAAATGTCGAACTGTTATTTTATATTGTACAGTAGTATCTGGGAATTCACCACTAAACAACTAAATATACCCGGGAATCCAATGGTGCGTTGACAATCGCTGTGACAAAAGTGATGATTTTTCCTTAATTTTTCAATGCACATGGTATCGTTATGCTCAAAATGTGCACATTTGTAACAAAGGCCATCTCTGGCATATAAGCTAATAAAGTTTTACATGACGTGTCAGTGGTCTAACTTGTGGCCAACGTAGTTTTGGCTGGGTGGGGTTTGTTTGGAGGGAGATGTGGAGGCTGCGGAGCTGGGCTGTCAACCAAATTAACTGCACACATTTTTGTTTTTCCCCTCACACACACACAAACACACTTGGGCTATTTTAGGGAAAAGCAAGCAGAAAACGTGTGACGAATCCATTGAAAATCCGCCAAATAGCCTCTCCCCAGAAAGCTGGAATCCTTTTTTGATTCGGCACCAAAGTTTTTCAGTTTAAAACCAAGGTTAATTAAATGAAGATACAGTACACCGTCTTGTTAGCACGCTCACCTGTACACGAGGCAGGATAGAGCGGACGTCTGTGTTTTTAAAGGTTGAGGTCAAAGTTGTTATAGTCAGAGGTTGAATGTTGGTATTACTGATACCCCCCCCCCCAAATTATCCTCCTGAAACAGCATTGAGGCCTTCATTGGACTAATTAGTATTTTTAGTTTGTATCTGGTCTTAAATATGTTGAATGTACCTCAAGGGCAATATGCGTCTCCTTTTAAAGACCCCAAAAGCTTCGTTATAAGTTTTTATAACATTAAATGTTATTTGATTGTTTAGTATGACTATCAGTGGGTGTGCTTTGATCGGGTCAGTTTATTGACAGTGCCCCCCCCCCATCTGATCAACATATAATGCCTAACTTACCATTATGTGACTGATGCTTCTGACTAGTAGAGTTGTAGGATTTTAAACAGCACGTTCAGCACCGTGGACAGCTCCCACATTCATTCACTGGTGGTTTAAAGGGATTTTTGTTCACAATTAAAAAAACAAACAAAAAAACCCCAGTTATTTGGATGGTTGCTTGGAAATTATCAGCTCCAGCCTTGCAGTATAGGGCAGGTGGTCCAGTGTTAAATTAATTCATATTAATGTGAAAGGGAATGATCACCGAATTATTTTATTTATTTATTTGGGTGTGTTTTTCCTCATTACATCACTTTGGCCGTAAACGATCCATGGCACCGCCTTTTAATCCTTAATTTCCACTTTAATTATACCTTAAACATGCCTCATGTTGACTGTATTGAATGTCCTCGTGGCACAGACTCCAGTTTGATCGCATGTGCAAGAAGAGATTTAATTCAGTTCAAATTCCTGAAAGCCTCATTGGTCCTTGATGGGGCAGTTTGACGCAAACACAGGCAACACACATTAATTCTCATTCATATAAACAATAACTAATACTATGATAATTCAAGAGGAGAGTTGAAACGCGCCAGGGTTATTTGGCCAATCCATAGCTGGCCAAAGATACCCAGCACCAAGAAGGCACATAAAGTCTTGTAATATTTTATTGATGATCACTTCAAACCTAAAGAACTCTTGGAACTTTCTCAATGATTCCCCTACGCCAGAGACCCCCCTCAAGGCCCCCTGGAGCCCCTTCAAGGCCCCCTGTCCCCTCCTCTTGTACCCCTGGGAGGTCAGCCTCAAAGGAAATCAACCTGAGAACGCACCCCTTCTATGTTCTGCCCATCACAGCGTCCCCCAGCTGTCCCTCAGGACTAGACTGCCTTGTCGTCTCGATAGTTGTCCAGCTTCCAAAGCGGTCTCTGCGCTTGCATTGACGTCAAAGGAGCAGGCTGGATGAATAAAAACCTCCGTCCTCTCCAGTCGCCGCTCACAGGGACTTTCCAGACTCTGCTCCGGACTGCGATCCCACCGGCCGACCACAAAGTTCAGCTGCAGCATCTGGAGAGCACAAAGTGAGTCCCGCAGCTTTCTTTTACACTCTCTTTTTTTTTTTTTTTTCCCCCAAGGGTCAACTCTTGTTGCATTAGACATATTTGTGCAAGTAGCAACATGGTGCAGGCAGATCATCGCCATCCCGTGACCTTCAAACAGCCTAATTATTTATTTCCTTGTGTTTCTATTAAAGTCAGAGAAACCTTTTTGGGATTTTTGTGCTTTTCGGGTTCACAATTTAGCTCATTTTCTCGCTGGAAAGTGATCTCAAATTTAAATGTTCCTGATTGACATAGCTACTATGAATAAGATAACATCATATAGTTTAAACCCCAAAACTTGGTAGCTTCATTACGGACTACAGTGGTAAAAATCATCCAAAATAGAAAAGCTGCAAAAGTGCGCAACCAAAATAGGCTTTAATGTGAGTTTGATTGTCCACTACATTTTCCGGGGGATTCTGTGGTGAACTGTGGTCTTAACAAATACTTCTGGTTGCAGGACATGAAGCCAGTCCCCCTGCTCCTGCTTCTCTCCTCGGTCCTCGTCTCGTCGCACCTCCGCCCCGCCGCCGGCAGACCGCGCGTCCTGCCCGGGTGGCTGGATGGCGGCGGCCGCCTCCAGACGCAGCAACTGGACTGGCTGCTGCTCAGAGCAGCGGCGGCCGCCGCCGGGAACAGCCCCGCGTCAGATCTACTGGGCGACAACATCCTCAGGTTGCTCCAAAGGAGGGACCCGGACCCTCTGCACGTGCTCCCACCAGAGGAGGACGAGGCAGTGAGGACGGCGGCGCAGCTGCTGAAACGGAGCGAAGAGCCGCCGCTGTCCATCGACCTGACCTTCCACCTGCTGAGGAATATGATCCAGATGGCCAAGATGGAGAGCCAGAGGGAGCAGGCTCAGCTCAACCGCAAAGTCCTCGACGAGGTCGGGAAGTAAAGCTCTATCTATCTATTTTTTAAATGCCTCATTAAAACAGCCCAACCGCTGTCTAAGTATTCAAGACCTCTGACATTAGTTGTTGTGTGTGCGCCTGCAGCCTTCCTCTCCGCGTCACTTTACGCACAGATGGTGCCAATTTATGCGTTACAGCATCCGCGAGTAAAATGTAAATTCTCAAGTGTTATTTAAAGACATTGCTGGAAAATGTGGAAACGGACTTCTCAGACCCCTGCCCCCTTTCCCCACACAGCCATTCCCGCACTGAACTTTTGGGAACCGTCGGGTGTCACTGCATTTCAGGCTTTAACATTTGGACACAATTGATCCGGCACAATTGTTATTTGGCTCCCTGAACAAATGTTTTGATGCTTGAGGTGAAAATGACAGATTACTACGTTAATAAAATAAATAAGCCACAGTGCTGACCTAAATATTTCCAGATGTTGCTCTCTTTTGCTAAATCACAGTCTGACTCGATTCATTCTGGAGCTCTTCCCTGTCCGCAAACTGGGTGACCTCAGTGTCAATGTGTGTATGCAACATGTTAATGATGATCATGCTATTTACCCCCTTATATAGGCTACTTGTTAGCATCTGCAGATAAATAAGTAAAGGTGCATGATGGGTGTTCGGCTTGTAGCCACCACACAACTGAACTGGTGCTGTGCAGAAACCTCTCTAAGATATTAGAGCATCTCAATAAACAATCCTAAAATGAATCAATCTTCCGATGTACTAACTTACTGTGAGTGATGTGTGGTTCAGACGGGCATTTAGCCACGTGACGTAGAGGTAACTTAAAAACAAGGGTAGACTCTGACCTCCAGTTTATGATCACAATAAGGTGAACAAACACCCCAAAACAAGACTCCAGATTTTTCTTTTTTAAAGTTACTATCTTCATATAACCTCCTTTTTTGGATGATCCTTCAAATAAACATGAACCATAGAATAAGAACAATAATAATACAATTTCATACACCATTATAGCACCGTGCTTCTTCGCTGCAGAAAACCGAGTATATGTGTAGTAGCAGAAACTAAGGTGGCATTTGACCAGTTAAAGTGATGACTTCAGCCACAAGTAGCCCATAATGAACCTTTTAAAATGGGGGGGGGCGACTCTGCAGGTTGTGAAGTCATGAGGCGAGAAAATTCTCCTCTCTGTGGATATCCAACTCTCCTCTCTCTTGTTTATGCTGATTTAGTTTTCCGTCCACAACCACTAGCTCTCACCTTCCTTTCATCCTCTTATCCGTCCTTTAGTTTGAGCGGGAGTGCTATCACCTGTACTGTATCTATCAGCTGTAGCATGCCTAATCTACAAAAAACAAGAGGGGGGGGGGCTTTGTTTTACTGTAAACATTCATGTCGACGCTGATCACATTTTGTTTTAGCAAAAGACGAAAAAGCTTTTTTTGCCATTTATATTTTGTAATAAAAACGTCTGAAGTAAAAAAAATAAAAAAAAATAAATCATTGCTTTTGATTCTGTTGAACTGATTAGAAATGTGTATTAATCCATTTACATGGTGTTAAGTGTCATCAGATGTTAAGATCCTTCACAAAGGCAATACTGAAAATGGAAATACTGGAAGCCAAAAATGTACCCAGTGGGGGTGATTTTTGTCCCGCTTGTAACAATCTCACAGAGGAAAATATCAACACCTACTGGTCAGATTTCATTGCAATTTAGTTTGCATATCATGTCCCCCGGAGGATGATTCCTAAAGAGGAACCCGTGAACCCCGTGACCTTTTCTCAATGCCACAATCAGGTCAAAGTTTTCACTTGATCAGCTCTTTGCTTTGTGACGGCGTGTGTCAAAACCAACCTGACGATTCTCCTCTAGCGCCACCATCAGGCAGAATACTGTTAATGTACCCGAGAAATATTAAAATCTCACAATTCTTCCAAATTTACTGAACAGATTAAAGCTCCTCAAAGAATAAACTTTTTCAATTTTACACACTCCATGAGCTCTCCTGTTGCACCGCCCTCAGGACAAGCCTATTTCCGTTACCTTTGCTGATCCCAAGGAGAGGAACCCTTTTGATTTGGTCTTTCAGTATTTTGTGGCTTTTTACACGATAGACAATAGACTTATTGATCATTTTACAACACTGGCTTGTATAATGAGATTTTGTTTTGTAGATCCCTTTATGCTACTCATATTGTTTCTTTATTAGATTAGCGGGAGGGGGGGTGTCATGTAATAAAGGTCCCTAGTCGAACTAAACCGTTGGTATAGCATTGGTCAGCGTCTGCAGGTGGGGTTTGCAATTATGGAGAAATCCAATACCATGTTAGAGCGAACTACGACACAGCAAGTTATGTCACTAACGTTAGCTAGTTTGTGTGTTAGCAAACTGTCCCTACAGTCGCTGCTGCGAAGCGACCAGCCAGAGAGGACGAGACGGTTTCCCAGAGCCAGCAAACCGCAATGCTCACAGCTCTCCTGCTGCTACAGCTAACATCACAACAGCAGCACATCTCGGCAACCTAGAACGTAAGCTGAATGCCCGGGAGTCATTTACCTGACACACGAATCGCAGCTGGAATAGTGTTGAGTGGCTCCGTCCCAGCCACTGTGGTTGTTTCCCATTTACAGAGCCAGGGCTGAGTACAAACACCGGAGTTTTTTTCAGCGCACACACTGAACGGACAGCTAGCGGGCCGTGAGGAGATATTCACTGAATTTGACGAAAAGACGTGTATTATTCGACTAGAATCGCGTACCCCAGCTTTTAAATCCCTCGCCCCACCGCCCCAACCCTTTTTGATTTGAATGACCTCCATGGGCTCTGATCTTATGCCACCCACAGGACAAACTTCACACTTACATTCAGGTATTATTGCCAGTTTAAGACCAATTGGGAATCTTGTTTTCCGTATCACTAGACCTGAAACTGATTTGAACCCACAAATTCAGCAGAGGAGTGCGTCGATGTTTCTGCCCTGTTGACTGCACCCTGTAGCGTCCTATAAATATAATCACCTAATGTGATTTTTTTTAGTTAGTAAGTGATGCAGCATAAACATCTAATAAAACCCAGCTGGTTAATTAGGCCCATTGTTGAACTGTAGAACACTGATAAAATGTATTAACTGCAACGTGTGTATAGAACTTGTCATCACTCTCAGCGGTCTGTTGAATCTTATTGTTGCAACAGAAGCATTTTTTTGAACATCCCTTACATTTGAAGGCTCCGACGTGATTGCTGTGACAGTTCATGGCGTCTTGTGCAAGTTGTTGAAACTCCGATAAAAGCGAGAGAGACGAAACAAACACAGAAGTCCGAATGGCCTCTGGCTCCTTTTTGTTTCTATGACTCAGTCCAAGCTGTGGGTGTGTTGGTGATTCTTCTGCCTAATCACCCTCGGCCTGTCTGTCTGTGTTGGTTCAGTTTCATCTGCCTCGTTGTGCTTTACAAGGGCCGTTACATAGCACTTTGTAGTTCAAAGCAATGACACACGTCTGTGTCACCGTACTTTAAACTCAGAGCAGAGAGATTCATAGTGCGACAAACGCTTTACTTCAAAAGATTTAACCTTACGCAAAATCAGGTACTGTAACACCTTGTGGCTGATATTACATATATATATATATATATATATATATATATGTGTGTGTAGCAGCAGAGCGGCCTTCCTCCGATCAGAAAGTCGGCGGTTCGATCCCGGCTTCCGCCAGCCCATGTCGAAGTGTCCTTGAGCAAGACACTGAACCCCCGGGTTCCTCCCGATGGGTCAGGCCAGCGCCTTGCATGGCAGCTCCGCCGTCATCGGTGTGTGAGTGTATGAGAGGCAAACTGTAAAGCGCTTTGGTAAAGGTAGAAAAGCGCTATATAAATGCAGTCCATTTACCATATTTGTGTGTGTATATATATACTTGTTTTGATTTTATTTTATCTTACCCAGCATGTTGGGGTCAACAATGCCCTCTCAAAGCCCAGACAAACCAGCGCTGGTGCCCCTCAGGGTTGCGTCAGCTTCCCGGTCCTCTTCACACTGCACACAAATGAGTGCACGAGAACCCACCCTGAGAACTAGATCACTACGTTCTCCGACGATACAGCCATCCTGGGCCTAATGCGCAGAGACAGCAGTTCAACAGTTTACCACTCTGAAATAGAGATTTGTGCAATGGTGTGACACCAACCGTCTTGTGTTGAATGTGAAGTAGACAGAGGAGACAATGTTTGACCCGATGGCAGTGGGTGATGTTAAGTGGGTGGTGGTTATCCACAATGAATCCATCACTCAGATCTGCTGTTATAAGTACCTCTGGGTTTATATTGATGATACACTTAGCTGGTGGGCCCTTGTTGATGGTCTCAGTGGATATATATTGTTTTTACGTAGACTTAGGGTCTGTGGAGTTGAGCAGAAGTTACTAATATACCGTGCAGTCTTAGAGAACAATACAAGATATGGGATGACCGCCTGGTATGGTTTCTTCTTCCTTTCTACCTCTTTTAAAAAAACAAAAAACAAAACCTTCCTACCTTTAGCTTTGTATACTGTGCTGGGCTTTAATCAGACTAGTTTTTGGTGCACTTGTGCATTTTGTTACCTTGTGTTGTTATATTGCTTCAATAGTTATTTAGCAGACGCTTTTATCCAAAGCGACTTACCTATGAGGAAGACAAAATGTAAATGTGTGGTAACTTGTCTGTACAGTTAATATCAAGAATTGCTCGTCTGGTACAGACTGCTCTTAAAAAGTAACTTGTCCCTCCAAACGATCTATGAGCAGTCTGTCATCAGACAGGTGCAGAAAATATTGTCTGATCCAACTCGCACTCTCCACCCAGAGCAGGCTAAACCGTTAAATAAATATTAATTCCATCTATGTCCATAAAGATTCTTAACCCAAAACAGGTAATTTAGGGTGTTGGCCATGGGGGTTGTGCAATATTGTATGTGCGAACTGTTACATGGAAGCTGTGTTGTTGAGATGTTGACGTTTTTTTACTATGCAGTATGTATGATTTTATCTTCTGTGGAACGGCAGGATGGAGTCCGGAACGGATTTCTCTACAGGGACGTTAAAGTATATTTTATCTTATCGAAAAAAAACAGTTGTCACCTGTAAAATTAACATTTTTCCTGCTTGACAATAATAATAGCCCCAGCCCCGGTTTCCAAAATCCCAGGATGTAAACGAATAAAAGCTTTAAAAACAGTTTCCATTACAATGTTTACATTTAAATTTAATACATCTGTATTTCCTCAAACACACAAACTTGGCATATTTGTGCTTTATTTGATGTAAAGTTAATCTATTTAGTTTTTTTACATGCAACACAACTCAAAAGCCTGCTGTAACGTCACCGAGTTTCACAATTTAACTTTAACTTGTATCAAACACTTGCCATAACCGTGCACCAGTGAAATTATATAGAAGGGTACAAATCATCAAAATATATTGACAGATCATGTGCTAGTGTGTTTACAAAACCCGCAAACCGCAGGAAGCTGTCTAATTACACAATAACACAAACACCTTAAATAATTATTATCAAGTTAAAAAAAGGTTGTTTCACAGGAAGAAAACGCGCAGTCAGAAGGAATAAAAACATAATTGGGAAAACAAAACAAAAAAAGTGGCATGTGTATTAAAAGAAACATAACATTGCATAATGTGCCTTTATCTGACAGAGCCTTTCTCATTCAAATGTTTTTAAAACGTATAAGAAGTAAAAAAATGTGCGTGTGCTTGCGTCCTTGGGAAAGTGTTCCAGAGTCAAAGGGTCCCGAAAGCCAAACCCACCCGAAAAACCCTTTCTTGACCTAGAAGCAACCATCAGGGCCCGACCCCATGACGGGGTGAACAGATCAGTGATACATTTTGGAGCCGAGTCTAAACAGTATTTATGTTGTATGTGTCAGTGATGATTCGCTCTGAACCGGAGAGCTCGCCCTGACCGATACCGGTGTCAGAAATGGCAAGATAAAAGTAAAAAGCATGGACTTCTCTTTGCAAATCAGCAGATCACCTCTAATACAACTTTTCTTTAAATCACTTCCTTAACCTTAAAGAATAAGGCTGTCGTCGTTCTATATATTTTCTTGTTGTCAGCGAATGTCATGGAGAAACAAAAACCAACGATGTGTTAGTCTAGCTCGCAATACGTTTTGACCTCTGACCCTCTGTGGCCCTCAGCCCCGAGCCCGTGGGCTCCTACTGACGACATAAATCTTTACAACAGAAACAAAAAAACAGGGTCACAAATATGTAGTGTCCTTTTTAGACAGCACTGAAGGAATCGCCAGATTTATTAGAATTCATCCAGAGGGTCAATCCATTCAAAGGTTTGTAAACATATATTTCTGTTTGGACCGACGTCGCCAGAGCAAACGTTACTCCAAACGGTGGGAAATAGTGCATTGGTTTCGGGAACTATTTTTAGACATGGATTAATACATATTTGGTGCTGGAGAGATTCTTTCCGGCAGCGTTGCTCACTGATGTGTTTTTAATAGTTCTCTATGACACACAGAAGAATAAGGTTTACCAGGCTTTGGATACACAGACAGAAGCAGGGAGCAGTTCATCGTTGGTTTTGGTCGGACAATAAGATAAATACAGAATATCACCAGACTTATCCTGTTTTTTGAAAGTGACTCTACTGTCAAAGAAACCATTTCTATCTTGTTGACTTTAATCCCCGCACTGTCAAAAAATAAAAATTAAAAATTACATAACCTCTCAAAAGAATTCTAAAACTGACAAAAAGCAAAAACTGTCGTCTTTAAGGGAGCCTTTAGATAGTATTGAGACAGAAAGCTATATAAGGGCTTTAAATCCTGAAGAAAGACACACATGAATACAGTCTTTTCACCCCCCCCCCCCCCAAACCCAAAACAAAAACAAAACCACCATAAAAAC
>CM022481.1:23490447-23541447 GCA_011952105.1 Coreoperca whiteheadi | reverse complement strand
CTCTGTCTCTCGCTCCCTCTCTCTGTCTCCTCTCTCACTCCCTAAGAAATCAAAAGAACAAAACATAAAATACACCCAGAGGGGAAAAGTCAGTATGACTGAGTACATGAATGTTACTCCAGGCTGCAAATAAGAATCAACCCCGTTATCAACCAATCTCATCCATCACCTTCTTAACTAATCGATTAATTAACCAGTTAAATGTGTTTAAGATAAGTTCCCATTACAAGCAACAAAAACACAGAGATGAAGTCCTCAAGCTGCGTCCACCACTTGTCACGTCCAAAGTTCTTCCTCCACTGATGTAAAATGTCTGAAAAGCACTCCGCGATCTTATTGATTGGGATGTTTTACCCTTTACTCTGGTGTTGTAGCACTGTGCATACCGGGGCAGAAGTCGATGTTCATCAGCATAACAGCGAGGTCGTCGGTGTCGATGTCGTAGTGGCTCATGCTCTCATAACCGAGCTCCAGACGCTCGACGTCAGAGGCCCTGGCTGCCGCCGCCATTCTGTCGGCACAAACAGGTTTCAAAATAAGACTCAAGCCTTTAAACGCACAGTATGCCATCTCTGCCGCTAGGGCTGTCACAAAGATGTAGCGTACATTTGCTCAGCTTGTTTCTCCGCTAACTTAAGATCCAGACATGCGACGGCTAAAATCCCTCATCCGGTTCAAATATAAAGTTGAAGACGACCACGATCTAAAACGCGCTGCGTAGAAATGCGGCTTAAAATTGAATAGAGAGTCAATTTATGACCGCTTCTGGCAGGAAACCATAAAGCTGACGCATGCACAAAGGGGCTATGACGCCAATGACAGGCGACCAAACGACACGCACAGGTACCTCGATTAAATTATGGATTTTTGTTGGAAACATTTGCAATAATGTAAATACACAACTCAACAAAATATATAACATAGGTCTAGTTGTTATTATACATTTTAAAAGTTACACATTATACCTTTTAACTGTTACTGTAAAAGGTTGCATCCACTAATCCAATCCTGATAAAATCCTGTTTCAATATTATATTCAATATAATCAATATACAATATTCATGTCATTGGAAATGTAACTTCGCCATGAACTTTAAGTACAGCTGGCAGAAAGCGCTCAGTTTGCGGCAACATTCGGACACAAAGGAAAGACGAGGATTGCAAATATAAACTAGTAGGTGCACTTATTATTGGTATTGAAACAGTTTGCGGTTTGAAGAACCTGAATTTTAAACAGGCAAATAAAAACTACACTTTCACAATTTTAGATATAACTGCAAAACATTCAGACGTCTTATTCACGTGCCTGACCGAAACACACGTTTCCTTCTGTAATGTTGGAAACAAAATAATAAATGAAACAAAATCAGACATCGTAGGATTCAGACTCTTGAGTTCTCCCAAGGCGGATACTGATTTAAATACGTTCTGATTCCAGCCACTGATAGCTGCTGGTTTGCTCTAAAAGCCAACACGCAGAATAACGTCTTTTATACAACGCAACACACACTGCGTGCTCAGCGGACTCATTTTAGGTGAAAGCCTTCGAATCGGACACCTGTGCGGTATTGTTAAATTGGACAATAAATAATTAATCAGGCAAACTTCCATTTCAAAGGTTATTGATGTTGATTTTGAACAAAAGGCTAATATTGGCCCGATCCTTCAGCAAACACACACACACATCCCCATGTGGCCGCTCGCTGACAGCAGCATTCGGAGCAGATTAGTTTGGTTTTTCGATCTCTTGGCAACGGGTTGATCGTCTGCTGCTACGTAACGTTTACGAAAGGACTAAATGCCTGACACAGAGCGGACGGCTGCAACTACACTCTCCTCAACAGAAACCTATACAGTGATCCAATGACCAGCGGTTAATGCTTATAAATACATTTTGGGACTTAAGATCTTCTTGTTTGTTGTACTTCTCATCATGAAAAGAAAAACTTTGATTGGTTTGTGGCAAACACTTATTCCAGGGGAGTATTTCTGGCCAGGATTTGTAGCGATAAAACAACTTGTTTGGAATTCAAAACTGATTCTCTTTACCTTGTTTAAATAGACAATGACATTTAGGCATAAATATCCCCCCTTTAGGTTATATATATATATTTTTTTTTTTTTAATAAAACTTATAAAACATGACAACCTCAATGCTGGAAAATCCTTGAAAAAAATTTGAACTACTTTATACGCTCTTAGGTAGTCAATTTACTGGATAAAAATGCATTGTATTAGATTATCCTAGGTCTGTAAAATAACTACAACGGTAAAACATCCAATATTTCCTTCATAATCGTACGTAAGTAAATACCCTGTTACTTTGCACCTTTTAGAGCCATATACTGCTGACCACACTCACAACAAACAACACTCGACTTACTTCTCCAGGATCACATTAGCGCTCTGTGAGTGTGAGAGTGAAGAAGAGAGACCGAAAGGAGGAAAGAGACAAACAATTAAAATCACATCTGTCAGAAGGGTCACCGTGTAAAATAAAAACGTGATTTTAAGAAATACTGCCAGAATGGCCTCATGGTGTTTTCTACCTGTGACCGTCGACTAATTCTATCTTCTTGAGCACCTGCTTTGGCCGAGGATGTGGCTGAACATAAAGCCGCGACACCTGAGGCTCAGACTTTCTCTCTCAAACACACAGCAAGCACACGCACTTTCGTCAGTGGAGACGGAGTGACGCTGCATCAGCTATAAGGATGCTGAATTTAGTAACAACCTGCTTGTCTCTGCGGAGACGAGCGGGACTGAACGGAGGTTGGACCACCCAACTGTCTGCTATCAAGTTTTATTAGCTTTGGTCCCGTTTCACTCAACCCTCAAATTATGTCAACTCCCAGGAAGAAAACAAAAAGACAGGACCCTGTCTGTCCCGTCATCCCATCCTGTCCGACTGAGCTGAAGCGTCACCCACCTGTATAAACAGAGGCGCGTGTGGCTCTTCCATCGACCGAATGGCCGACTCCACCAGCGCCACCGCCGCCTCCAGGTCGTCGCTGTGCCGGCGAATGAGCGCGCGAACGTGCTTGAGTTTCTCGTCCTGCTGTTTGGCGATGAGCCCCACCAGCTCCTGCTTCCGCTCCTCCAAGATGGCCACCAGGCTGTCAAAACGGTTGGCCAGCTGTTCCATCTGCCGCTGACCGTTCTCCTGAGGAGAGAAAGAAGGTCCCTAACCTCAGCAAAGTAAAAGCTTTTAAAATAAAACTAATTAAACACTTGTTACAATACTTACTAATTTCAGTGTAGCGTGTACACCTCTATTATGTTGAGAAAGAAAATAAATATCACCCTCAGGACTCTGATAAACAATCTTACACAAGGTGTCTTGTGTAATATATCTTGTGTTGTTCATGTGCGTGTCTCTAACCTCTGTGGTGCGGCAGATTTCTTCCATCTGAGAGACGACCGCCTGGATGTGGTCGTTACTGGCGACCAGGATCGCGATGCCGTCGCTCAGCTCGGTCTGCAAACATTCACAACGTCACTGACGTTAATTCAGGCACCAACATTCAGCTGATGGGTATTTAAACGTCCTTTGAATTCCATGAAACTAAAAGATTGGTTTGACTGCATCAATAAATGTAAAACTGTTGCCGTGTTGTTGGCGGCGGATCGCACTCTGAGTACTCTCTAGTTAGTAAGCCTGTCACCACCTAAAGCACAACAACATGAGTCACCAGCATGCATCTGTTTAGAGTATCATATGACATCGTGCACATTTATTATGGTTTGTTACAGCTTATGTACAGTTTTAGTGTCCTTCAAAGTGTTATTAGTGTAGCAAACGTTCTCACCTCTACAGTATGTAGGCCGAGTGAAATCCCCAACTTTTGTTTTTCAGATTAACCTTTGCATAGAGACAGAGGATCAACAACTTTCCTCAGCTTCATCTAAATTTCAGATGAGTGAATCAGAGACCGAGTGAGAGATGGAGAGGCCGCCACCGAAATGTCAACAAAGCCAACTGCTCGATAACATGCCGCCGCCATCTGCATGACAAAACTGCTGCACTTTGTCTTTCCGGGACTTTGTGTGTCCACACTTGTGGACTAATGAGTTAATGGCATCTTTACATACGAGGTATAGGTTTGATTCTGCATTAAAACAATGTCTGGTATCACTGTAACTAACCTTTAGATGACTACATGGTGGAAAATAACTAAGTACATTTACTCATGTGCTGCACTTCTTTGTACTGTACTTGAGTGTTTTCATTTTATGCTACTTTATACTTGAATTCCACTACATTTCAGAGGGAAATATTGTACTTTTCACTATATTTATTAAGCAGCAGCTGTCACTAGTTACTTTGCAGATGAATATTTTAAAAACCTATAATGCGCATATAAAATACAATGCAATGCATACAGTAAATTAGCTCTACTGCAGCCAGCTTCAATATTAAAATGCATCTTATAATATATAATAATGTAACAAAGCCTTTATACTTTAAGTACATGTTCTTGCCATTACTTATGTACTGTTAATTAAAAGGTCCAGTGTGTCGGATTTACTGCCATCTAGTGGTGAAACTGAAGTTTGCAATCATTTGCGTACCGCTCGCCTCAGCCTGCCCTTAACTCGCAAAAAATGCAAACGGCCTTATCTAGAGCCAGTGTTTGGTTTGTCCGTTCTGGGCTACTGTAGAAACAAGGGGGTGCAACATGGTGGCCACCGTGGAGGGGGACCCGCCCCCTATGTAGATAAAAATGGCTCACTCTAAGGTAACGAAAAACACAATGATTCTTACTTTCAGGTGATTATACACTGATGAAAACATACTTATAAATATAGTTTCATTTGTGCCAGTAGCTCCTCCTAAATGTTACACACTGGACCTTGAAGTTACAGAGTATTATTAAATTGTGGTATTGCTATTTTTACTTAAGAGAACTTCATACCTCTTCTTATTTCGATAAAAGGATCATCTAAATGAATGTAATGTAATCTACTATAATGTATACTATGTATTTGCACTGGTTGGTAGGTCACTGTGCATCTTGGTTTGTGTTGGTGTTTTGGTGTCTAGGAAAGAGATACTGGGATCCAAACAGAAAAGGAAAGAGAGAAAGAGATTGATTTAAAAATAGAAACAGAAAGAGGTATGTAAGATAAAGGCCATCATCCCTTATGAGCACATTTTGGAGAAATGTTAGAGTTTAGACTATTGAATACACTCTTTGATGGTCCTTTGACCTTTAAAATAAGCTTCAGCTTCAGTTGGAAGCTCTGCTGCCTAAAAACCTGCCAGCTAACTTCCAACACACAGCAGCAACAATGTCTCCAGCCTGAAGTGGATTTGAGGGGAGTGAAGTGAAGATGGGTAGAGAATGAAGTCGACTGAATAAAGTGGAAGGAAGCGGCGTAAAGTGAAGTGGCATGATGTAAGGTGGAACGATGGATAGACATATTTAAAGTGAACTGAAAGTTAAATAAAATTAAGTAGAGTATAATGAAGTGAACTAAAGTGGAGTGCAGTAAAGTGAAATAAAGTGATGTGGGGTGAAGTAAAGTGGAATATGAGTGATGCAAGGTGAATTAACCGAAGTGTAGTAGAGTGAAGAAAAGTGAAATGGAGTAAAGCGAAGTGAAGTGAAGTGAACTGGATTGAGGTGCCATCATGTAAGGGGAAATTATATTAAGTAGAGCAGAGTGGCACGAAATGAAGAGGAGTGAAGTGAACTAGAGTTAAGTGAAGTGAAGTAATGTGGAGTGGAGAGATGAGAAGGGGGATGGACAACGAGGAAAAGTGGATTAGAGTGTAAAGGTTGTGGAGTGGGGTAAAGTGGCATTATCAAGTGAAGTGATGTGAACTGAAGTAAAGTATAAACATGACACCTTGTTATAAGAAATATAACGTTGATGACATTGATTCTTTACCTTCTGTGTGATGTAGACGTCGCCGAGCGGTGCCACGTCACAGTCCTTGTGTTTTCCGAACACTTTGCACATGGAGCAGGTCGGCGTCTCACAGGACAGGCAGTAGATATTGATCTTCTCCTCTCCGTGTTCCTCACACATCAGCTGCCGCTGCTCTGGCTTTATGTTCACAAGCCTGGAAGAGACAAAACGTATAAACGGATCATCAAAATGTTCGTGCACAGCTTTTTTTTTTCTTCTTCTTCTTCTTTCATTTTTGAACATTCTCATCCCACAAAGCAACTTACAGTAAACGTGGTATTTTAAGGCCGGTTCTTAATTTAGTATCTTGTTTTGAAGCTCTTGTTCTGACCAAAGTTTAACCGATGTGGGTTTTCGCAGGTGAATCTAAATACCGATATTTTTAAATGAAGCTGACAGTGTGCAAGATGGAGAGAGGGTGGAAAAGTGAAGTGAAATAAAGTGAAATGTAGTGCCATGAAGTAGCGTGGAGTCGAATCATGTGATGTGGATTGAAGTGAACTGGAGTGAACTGAATGAGTGGTGTGAACGGGGGGGATTTGCACTGGAGTGAAGAGAAGTAGAGTCGCGTGGAGTGAAGTAAAGCGGTGTGAAGATAAGTTAAATAGAGTGGAGTGGAATAAAGTGGAGTGGAGGGAAGTAAACTAGAATTGAGTCCATTGAAGTAAATTGAAGTGGGGTAAATAAAAGTGGCGTGAACTAAAATTAACTACTGATAATTGTTTGAATGATTCAAATGTTGCTAAACTCTAATTGGTGCACGGAAGTATGTGACATCACCTTTTTCCAGTGGAGCCACGCCCACTTCAATCCAGTAAGAAGAGTTCAGCGGGGGGAAAAGAGAAATACCGAAATCCCTCATGTAAAATAACCAAAACGGTTCTGACTTTGGCAGAATAGTGTGTGTTCATGTAGGATCCCATCACTCGCAAACAGAAGCTGACTGAGAAAATAGGTTTTCAGGGCCTTTAACTTCTCTTACCATATCACCGTCAGACAAAACACAGATTATATACGGTTTGAGTTCAATTCAAAATGAAAAGTGTAGCAACTACGGGCGGCAGGCAATATACCACGAAGCACCTAAAAAGTTCAGGTGAGGAAGAGAAACTCATGCATTTTTCACCCTGAAGTACACCCAGTGCTTTACTTACAAGATAAAAGGGTATAGGGTATTTATTCCTTTGAAGAAGCACTGTCTTCTTTGCTATTAGCCATAATTTTAATGCACTTACAAAGTGCTTAAAGCCAATTTTTGTTATTTGATTTTTATACCCTAGTGACATAGTGTCCATAAGACTTGGCAAAATTGTCTGCATTGTTAAACCAGCTTAGTTTATTTCTGTATTTTGACGTCAGTGGATGATGGAAGAACTACGCAAAGACTTTGGCTGGGATCACTGTTGTTTCTTTGCCAGCTGGGAACCAATAGGGTGTCACTCAGTCAGCCCAGAGTATACATCCAAAAGGACACAATACATTTATGTTTCCTGTGTTTTTACGCCATTTTCCTCCCAGATTTGCCACTGCCAGTGGGCAATGTATATGATCCTTTTCGATGCCAAACATTTACTTATCATACAAGCAGAAATTAACAGCCAGATAAACACACGCACACCATGTCCCACGTTTGCCTAACATGGAAGTCACAGTGGTACATGTAGGCAGTTGGGACAGGGGTGGCAAAAGCCTATTCAGCAGAAAAACATTTATGCAATAAATGGTCCATTGTACTCTGACGTAGGTGTCCCTGACAGAAATGATGATTAAGTCATGAGAAATTCTTCCACTCGTAAATAAAAATGATGTGAAACCACAAGTTACAAAGCATTTGTGAACCTCACTGCGAACAATCACATTTATTTTAGCCCACACAGATAATGAGGGGACTCCTGTCCTTCTGTCTCTAATTAATGCCAACATCTCTCTTCTTTACCAGTGACTCATTTAGCTTCTATTTTGGAGTGAAAGTGACAAATCTACACTGAGGATGACGTAAATATCAGTGTGGAGTTGTAGTAAGAGTGTACGCTTATAAAGCGGAGGGCAGATGGACTGAAGAGGCTTCCACTTGGAACATTTTACGCTTTATACAAATTTGTAAGTAGCAAAAGTAGCAATAGACCTCAGACAACAAAATGTGTTTTAAAGCATAAGTTAGTTGATTAATAATAATTACCAAAGCTAAGACCAAATTCAGGCCAATGGTACGCAACACTTGCTTCGATGGACTGTTAAAGTTATTAAATATGAAACAGGTTGGCTCACAAAGCGTGTAAAACTGCAACCCTCCTGAATCTCTGCAACTCCCGGTGCTCACAACTCAGCAAAATACCAAAAAGTTAACAGAAGGTAAGCCCCCAGCTAGAGGTACAGGTAGACATTATAATTTAGCAGTTCTGAGCTTAAAAGCTGAGATGAATTTCCCAAACTTCAAAGTGAGTTATCTTGCCTCTGACCACAGTGAAAGCATCGGTAGTTATCTGCAATGGTATCACTGCAATTATTGAATATGCAGAAACTCGTTCATTCTATACTTCGTGTGTATTTCTTCCTGAGTTCCCTTGACGTTCTTCACCTTTCTAGCGTGTTTTCCATGCACACACATCACGTCTACCAGTGCCTGAGGGGTAATAAATGTTTCAAAACTGGGTAAAAAAAAATGTCACTGTGGTATTGAACTGTCCTACACGTGACTGATGCTCAATTTGAACCCTTCATCTTCTGACAGCAACTTCATTTTCTGCAGAAGTTGCAACACACTTCAAAATTATTATTTTTTGGGGTCTATTTTTTCTTTTTCTTTACATTAAATAAAAACATTTGTCATAGTGAATAGGGGGAAATGAGGGGGAAACAGAGGAGAAAATAACCCCATTGTGTTGTTACTTGAAAGCAAACCACCGTGAGTTTGAAAACAAAAAAAGTCTATTCATGCTGTTTTCTCCCTTTAAAACTACTCGACACGTCATTATAAGCAGGTATCAGTTTGTCACTACTTACTATGAAGTAATGACTACTGTGAATTTTTTTTCAACAGCCTCGAAAATGTGAAACTTGTGTCTGCAATGAAACGAGCAAAATCCCGTACATTGTGGACGGATCAGCTCTGTATTACTGTCAAAAACAGACTGTAGTCAGAAACCTGAAGACTGGCAGTGATGGAATACAACACTGCTCTCTATTGGTAGTCACTCATCATTACAATAACATGCCGTCTTACTTCAGATTCTATATAAAGACGTGACATAAATACTGACAGGAAGGGGGAAAAATTATATATGTTCATATAGCAGAATTTAGATTATTTTTAAATGATGATTAAATTAAACAGTTTAATCATCAGATGCAGTAAATATTAAAATACAAATACTGTTTAATAAACACTTAAAATGTCTGCTTACAACTACATTATTGTCTGCTATAAACCATTTATTAAATATTTCAAACGCTAAATTTAAAGTAAAGTGCTACCCCTTTTTCTTGGTATTGATTTCTCACCCCATACTTTCCTCCATCCTGCGCGCACACACACACACACACACACACACACACACACACACACACACACAGACCCTCACTCACCTGGAGGACTCCTGCTGTCTGTAGAGGTCTATGATGTTCTCCACCAGCAGGTTCCTCTGAAGGCCGTAGACTCCGTGGCGGTCCAGCACCACCTCATGGCGGCACGACGGACAGCGAAACCGGCTGCCACTTGAAGCCATGCTGGAGGGGCCCCGGGACTGCCACAGAGGGTTAATTGACTGGATAAAGAGAAGAGGGAATTAGAAAGTATAACTTGGATCTATTCAGGTTTGATAGCTAATGCTGTCAAAAGAAAAAATGATCAAAAGGAAGTGCCCTGTATGCTCCGATTTGAACGCTTACAGAAAAACATCAACCAAAAAAGGGTCCAATGATGGCTCCCTAGGGAAATACAAACTACCCCATCTTCTTTACTATTCCAAATGCCAATGGAGGTTCCCACAGGGATGGCTTTGATTTGCCTAAGCTGATGCTTTCGTGGTTGAACAAGTGGTAATGCTGAAATCAGACAACGGTACACAGCATTTTTGTCTTTTGAGATGGTCACTGTGTCAAATCCTTTCTGTGACATGCCGAGAGAAACACGGCATGGACCTGGATCGTTCATAGGCTGTCTCTTTTCGCAATTTACGTGACGCACACGGGTTGGGAAGGCGGGGTGTCAGGGACAGCCCCAAACAGCATCGTCCATGTTCACAGTTACTGATAGCTGATATTGTGCAGTCTGATCCCAGCCTAAAGGGACACTTTGCTAAATCCTTTGGGATCTGGTTGCTTCTCTTTGGTGGGTGTTAATGCTGAAAACCAACAAATATGTGATAAAAGAAAATGCTGTATCACTACATTTGCTTACGTTAGCAGTGGCGACAAACCTAAAAATGTCATCTCCTTAGTGATGCACAGAAGCGAAATAGATTAGTTTGTTTTTTTGCATTCTGTTGGAATCCATTATAACCATTTAGCTTTGATTCCCAAGCTGACGACAAGCTATGGATACACGATAGATGGATTTTTGGTGGACCAGTCTGTTCATTTGAAGCACCACCTCAAGTTGACATGATGCTTGATGGCAGGAAAAAGATCAAATTAGCAAGGCTGCAACCCTGTAAGACTGACACAATCTCACCTGGAAGATGTCGTTGGCACACTTGCGGCAGAGGTTGTGCTGGCAGGGCAGGATGACCACGGGCTTGGAGAACAATTCCAGGCAGACCGGACAGATCAGCTGCTTCTCCAGGTTCTCCATGGCGGCTCCTCTGCCAGCGCCGGGCCCAGAGCTGCCTGCTGACGGAGGCTTGAAGCCGAGGGCAAAGTTCATCGCCTCCAGGGGCGGTGGGTAAAATGTCAAGGAAGACAGACGAGGATAACAAGCAGACAAACAAGGTGGAGGGGATATTCTCGCTCTTTTTTTCTTCACTTCAAAATCCACACAGGTCTGTATTCACAAGTCTTGACCTTTTCCAGCATTCTACCCTCAAAAGATGTTGGTGTTGCTGGTGTTTTTAGTCGTATTTTCTCTCCGTCTTCTGTTCTAGCTCTTACACCGTCTCTTTCCCCAACTGTTCATCTCTTTACCCCCCCTGCCAGCCTTTCTAAACCCCTCTGTAAAGACCCTCCCATGCCCCCTGTCTCAGGCCCACAGCAGCAGGACTGTTGACTGTTGATATTTTTAGCTCCTCAGTTTGTTCTGGCTTGGGTTACTGTCTAAACCGCGTTCCTCAGCCGGGCCACTGGAAAGGCAGAGGATCACAACAGTGGTCAGTATCAGGGTTCAAAACCTAAATGTTTTCATGAAGTCTGATACTTACAGAGGGGATCATCTTGGTGGCACAACCCCTGGCCGCCATGTTTGAGGTCATGTTTGGGCACTTCGACACAATCAGCTAGCTCCATTTCTCAACTCAGACTTTCTGTTTGTCACAACAGGATTCACTACGTGGGGAGGATTTGATGAACAACTGATCCAACTTATTGGTTGGGCATTGTGTAGCTAGCTAAAACCTAGCAATGTTCTCAACTAGTTAGTAATAAGTTGACTAATCTGTGAGATCAGATAAAAGATGATGTGGTAGCTGAAAACTACAGTACAGTTGGAATAAAAAATATAAAAATATTACTGTATGGATCTGCAGTAACTTACACTTTTTGTTCCAAGTGTTTTGCTCTTTATGGACTGGTTGACAGTCAGTGGATATTTTGTACTAATGCAACCTGACTCCTAAAGTATCTAGTTCGAAATCCATATGTTTTATGCCTGGTATTTTAAAAGGGCCCTTCTAGGGACGAGCAATGGGAATTTGCAGGAGCTATAAACCGCTGTGACACATGGCACTGGATAATTGTTACGCAATTCTCGATGTATCCTGTATCTGTCCCTATCAAACAAGCGGTAAATGAAAATGAAATAAGGCCTCGTCTTGTTTAACACCTTTGCTAACTGCCTACGGAGGGAGTGGCATCAGTAATACATCCAGTCAGTCCCGGCACTGGCTCACGAATGAGGCGAATGTTATGTTATGATCCCTGAACTATTTGTGGTGAAACAACCTTACAAAAAACCACAAGAAAAAAAAATAAAAATAAGTAAAACTTAATAACAGAGATTGGGCATCTATACATCTCTCTTTTTTTTTTTTAATATTTAGTACCCACTGGGACATGCTAAATATAAAACATGAAGTGTGTTCGATTCAAGCTAGAAGAACAGCGTGAAAATAAAACAGAGCCTGTTAGTAACTAGATCCTAACGTGGGCTTAAGCTGAATGGAAATGCCGGCCAAGCTGGTGGTCTCGAAACAAACATCCAAACACAGTTCAACGTCCTACAGGGAACATTTATTTGAATCGAGCACGCCATCTACTGTTTTTCCTCTCCAGGCATCTTATTTATTTCATGGGATTAGGAGGAAGATTGTGTTTACTGAACGTCTATGAAATCAGTGTTGAAACCGGTGTTGCAATTAAAAATCCTCACCGATAGGCCCGAAGCTATCGCTGAGGCCGCTGAGGTCATGCGCTCAGTAATTTTTGGTGGCAATTTGGGGATTTTAACGACCTGAGTAGGAGGCTTTGTTCTACAATTACAGACAAACGACGCATGGTGAATTCTTTAAAAGGCTTATTCCATAAACGAGTTGCTGTCGCTACACGTTACTGAAAACTGTCTGTCTTCCTTGCAGTGTTGAGAACTCTTTGAAAAACAGCACAGATCATCTTTAGCAAGAATAAAACCTAAAAGTTAATGGTTCAACTGATAAATGTGAGAAATGTCAACAAAAAAAATTGCAATAATACATTTACATTAAAGTTTTGTTGAAGCCAAACCTTTTCTTTTGGCGAGTGTGGCTAGGCGTGTCACTAGGTGTCATGACTGGAAGACCTACAAAGCACTCAGGTAGCAGTGCTTGAACCTGTAACAAGGCTGCACAGTCCTATAAATGAGTTTAATCAATTGATTTCTTTTTAATAACTGAAAAATAACAGAAAAGTGGCAAACTGAATTGGGATCATTATCAAAATACACACAGAGAAGACAATAATGGGATACATGTGGCAATTTTTTTCATTCAAATAAGTGTAGTACTTCATGAGAAGATAGTAAAAATGCCTTATTTTGCAAAAATCCTAAAATGTATGGGGTGACACAAAAAAACAATCCTATGTTCTTTGGCTTGCTGTTCTAAGAAACAGACAAACAAACGAATGGGACCAAATACAAAACCTCGATGACAGAGCTAACGAATGAATGGATGAATTCAGTGAGTAATGAGATGTAATCTCACCAAAACATCTCACTAGTGTTAAAAAGTCAGACTGAGGTCAACCTAGACAAGCAGTGTCGATCACTTACACAGTACATGTTCAATGAAACTCAATTGTATCCATACTGTCGGACTCAACCAGAATCCATTTTAAGTACAACTTTAGTCTGACCCTAATCACCTCCCCAATATCACCCAAGAGACACCTTCTCCTATTGTCCCTGCCCTCTGACCTTTGTCGGCTTCCTGTGAAGCGAGTAGATAGCAGTGACGTCAGATCCTCGTGCCCAAACGTAGAAGGTATTTGCAAATCAACAAAATGGAGTTGGCTAAGTAGACTAAGCTATTAATGGGATTACTAGACTATTTATGGGCTCAGCAGCAGAGGGCTGCTGCAGAGTAAGCAAAACATACCAACACACGGCTATTAATGTCTCTCTACTACTAGCTTCTTTTTATGGTTTCGGGTGATCATTGTGCATCACTGCCACAAAGACTTAAAAAGCAGTTGCTCTGAATGGCTACTCAGCTTAAAAGGGATATTCTATTTTTTTGATATATATGTGTATACACACACACACATATATATATATACATACAGATGCATGCATACAAATATACATACATACACACATGTACACATACATAAATTTACATTTAGCAGACATTATATACGACACATATTACACATGTATACATATACATACAAATATATATACACATACATTCAGATATACACACGCACACATATACAGACACACATATATACATACATGTACGCGCGTGTATGTATGTATGTATATATATATATATATACACACTACACAGTATATATATACATGTATATATATACATGTACGCGCGTATATATATATATATGTACACCCTATATATACACTACACAGTTACTTAAAGTGAATATAATCGACATTAATCAAAGAAATGTAGGTGAGAATGTTTTATGTTTTGATAACAAAATGAATGACGTCACTAAGACTAATATGATTACATGTGTGAATATGGAAACTGTGTGTGTCTGACCTCAGCTGCCCGTGAAGGCGCAAGGAAGGAAGTGATGGCGACATGGCAGTTAATGTGTTAGAAGAAGCAGTGTTTGACAGGTAGAGCATCTGGAGGAGTGTTTATTGTGTAATATGGGTGAGAGGTGAAAGAGTTTTTGACCGTCATGTAGAAAGTGACATAAAAGAGAGGCGCAGAGGAAAGTCCGAGGTTATATCCTTGTGCCTCTTCTTCAGAACGCATCATACGAAGGAGAACGTGTGCTGCAACATCTACGAAAAAGGACTTTAAGAACTTTGTCACCAACAGAGGATTTGAGCACGATAAGGATGAACCATTACCCTGGTGGCAGAGAATCATAAATTAGGACTGAAGTTCCTTTTGCTTCCACTGTGGATTAAGGACGTGAGACTCTAAGAACATTTTGGGAGCTTTGGCCGGAGCTGTGGGTTGCTCATCATAGACTTGGTAGGAAGAGGGGGCTCGTTCTGCCCAGAGACTCTACTCGCTCCCTCATCCAGACGCAGATCAACATTGAAATTAGACTCAGCTGATTATTGTTTTTAGGATGTATTTTATGATTCATTCGAGTGATTTGATTGAAGTCTGAACTGTGAATGAGGTTGTTTACTACTGCCCTTGCTAAAGCTCATTGCAATAAATAATCAAATTATAGTTAAAGTAGTTGTGTGACATTGATTTTGAGGTCTGCGATGGTAGTACGAGATAGAGGACAGCTGCCGTTTACGAGCGCGGCTGATAGTGGTAAGTGACGCACACGGGCTATTCTGTCAGTTGCCACAACAGAGGAAGCAGGGTAGACGCTCGGGTGTAGGCAGTTAGAAACTAGGCGTGTGTCCTCGGTAATGCTCAGAGTGTAAGGATCGGGCCCTAGAAACGGAGAGCTGGTCCTGTACCTCCCGTACGGGGGATTATTTATGAATGAATGAATGAATAAATGTAGGAAAAAATGGGCCTGCTGCTGAGTCAAGCAGCAACCTCTGGGCCTGAAAAGTGAAGCCAATGGGGAAGAGCCTTAAACCTGCATGCTTTCTAATGACCAGCAGGGGGAGACTCCTCCGAGCTGCAAAAGAAGTCCGATTGCAGGGAAGTCTATGAGAAAAGGACCCTACTTCTCGATTGATTTATTACCTCAGTAAACATGCTCCAAATGAGTTTATGGCCTCAATCGCTAGATCAACTCTTCTCCAATAAGGCATGATATTTATTTAGTAAATTGTGGTCCCATTTAGAGTAAAATACATGACAAGCAGGGTATGCTTCAGGGCGTGGCTACCTTGTGATTGACAAGTCGATTCCACGGCGCCCCGTCAATCAGGATGGAGGCGATGCCTATCCACTGCACGGAGTACATTTAACTAGCCCTGAACTTGTTTTTCATTGCTGTAGGTGTTTGACTAAAAGAACTTTGACCCTTTCAAGGTGTGTTTTCAGGTCATGGAAGTTAATTTTAACGTGTTGGTTGCCCAAAAATGTCTTGTTTAGCGTTTGGTTGTACTAAAGACACTCTAAGGAGTCAGCTGGCGTTAGCTGATGACTTTGCATTTGCTGCGCTCCCCAGGTCCACCCCTTCGTCCAAATATGGTCACCGGTTGCAAACCCAATTGGTGACGTCACGGTGACTACATCCACTTCTTTTATGGGATGAGTGCACGTGGCTGGTTGTCCTTTTGTTGACAATTCAAATCTAGAACGACACCAAACTTATCCTTTAATCTTTGAAAGTAAATGCAATAAAAATGCTCATACACACACACACACACACACACACACACACACACACACACACACATCTAGCAGCAACAATCATAGTGTTAAGTTTGAAAAAAAACTTTACACTACGATTGATTCAAGTGCAAATACAAGACAAAATAACAGACAGGAAGTTATAAAATCCCCCTTTTTTTATTTGGTTGAACTTCATAACAACTCATTTACAGATCGTCCACATGGAACCACAATGGTGAGTGACAGCGCCCCCCTCCCAAAAAAACCCCCAAACTTCATCCACATTGATAAAATGTCTTTGTCATGTTATTCTACTCTTACGTTCAATCTAATAATGTCTCCATACTTGTAAGAGAAATACAGCAATTTTGGCAGATTGTCCCACTGGTCGACCGAGTGAATGAGAACACCGATACAAAACCATCCATCCGTCCTTGGAAGAACGTTAGCTCCATGCTAACGGCTTTTAGCATACACCCGCATGGAGTTTGTATCGCTAAACACAGTGCGCGCTGACAGGTTAGCATGGAGCATTCAAGCCAGCACTTTAAAAGTAGACACACAAATAACTTTAGAGTCTGAGCTCATCATTTAACATCCAAGTTGGCCCCCGACCAAAACCCCTTTTAGTAATATTAAAATTAAATCATGGTATTTCTGTGACAAATAAAAAATAAAAATGTATGTACACTTTTAAAACAGACATTAATTCATAAAACATGTCCATTAACAATAAGGATTTTTTTTCAGTTATTTTTTCTGTTTAATGAGTTATTTACAACAATTACAAAAAATAATAAATAATACGTCTCCTTTCAGTGCTCCATGGCCTCATCGCTTTTACACTTAAGTGATTTGATTTGAGAAGATCTGAGGAAAAACAAAAAAAAAACTAACTACTCCTGAAATGTTATGGGACACTTGAAAATGGCAGGTTTTGGCTTCGGATGGTTAAAAACTTGAGATGAAACGATGACCGTCAAGTTTTCAGACTGCTCCTCCGAGAAATACAAGGTGATATGTTATCCATCAAAAGACCGAGCCAAAGTAGAGCGGGGCGGAGATATTTATCGGAGCTGGTTGAAGAACAGCTTGTAGTTCACAAAATGAAACAAAAGAACTTGGTTGCTGGTCCTACGTGTAGTGTAGGTCTACGTTAGTTTATTGCAGTTCACCAGGCAATATTGAGGAGTTTCAGCAGCTGAGAGATACGTTTAAACTGTAAAAATGACAAAACCTCACCTACAAGCAACAGTACTCTGCACTAGACAATAATTCTCCACAGCACATCAACCTATTAACAGCCAAATGTAAAGTAAACAAGTGTAAAAGGTTGTTTAACCAAGCATTAAAAAAAAAAAAAAAAAAAAAAAAAACTTAAAAGTTTTTTTATATTCAAATAAGTCGGATTTAAAAAGGAATAGTTCAAACATTTTGGGAAGTACGCCCTTTTGGTTTCTTCTGACATTTTGGGAAGTACG
Organism: Coreoperca whiteheadi; assembly: GCA_011952105.1. NCBI lineage: Eukaryota > Metazoa > Chordata > Actinopteri > Centrarchiformes > Sinipercidae > Coreoperca > Coreoperca whiteheadi. The sequence goes on along the minus strand of CM022481.1, from coordinate 23,523,974 downwards.
CCCCTTTTGCTTTCTTGCTGACAGTAAACATGAAGCCTCACATCCTGCCGATGGTTAGCCTAGCTTAGCACATAGACCGGAAACTGGCTCTCTCTGAAGGTAACAAAACTGCGTTTAGTTATGTTATGCTGTGTTTTATCTCATTTGGGTTTTTTACAGATTAAACAAAGTGGGAAAAAAATAAAAAAAATAAAAAATAAAGCTGTGGTTTTTACCACTTTCTTGAGTCCTTCAAAGAAAGTGAATAAGTATATTTCCCAAAAGTGTCGAACGATTCCTTTAAAAATACCCTGGAATAAGCAGATTTTAGCTGTAGTTAGATCGAAATGACAGATTTTCGGAGTCCGTGTGACACACAATTCTTGCAGAGTTATGGTGCATTCCAGACGAGTCAACAAACCGGAAATGCTGACAACGTGATATTGATGAGGAATTAATAGCGTGAAAGGTTTGGGCGAAATTGGCTCAACCTCCAAGGTACGCGAGGAGACGATGTTTAAAGCGGCAGACACTATATGCTGGCACAAATGCTCGCCAGAATTATGTTACAAGATTACTTTTGGAATTTGAGGATTATTAAAGTGCGTTACATCTATCAAAGCACCTGTGTGGTAAGAACATGAAAACTATAGTGAAAATTAGTCCACATAGATTGCATGATATTGACTGTTGGTGCATGGTGAACAGTATATTTAGTGGCGACAGAGAATAAAATCCTGTTTTCCTTTTGAGCGGAGGGTGACTTCTGACTTCACATGGAACACAGCCATGATGACTTTGAGGAGCTAACTAATTAGATTTAATTGAAACTGAGGGAAAAAAAAAACATATCTTAAGAGAGAGACTCTTAACACTGCCTGTTTTCTCTCTTAATAGCCCTATAGACAGAGCAGTCGCCACAAAATTCAACGCTGCACCAACTTAAATCCTTAGACAGCTGTCAAACCGTGGCAGTAACTCAAAAGGGGTCTCTAGTGTCCCAGATATAAAAGTTGACAAGAGCTGAAACGATCAGTCAATTAATCAGTCGACACAAAACTAATGCCAACCACTCTCTGGTTGGAGCTTCACAAACGTGATGATTTGCTGCTTTTCTCCGTCTTACATGATCGTAGGGCTGCACGATATGCTAAAAAAGAAAATCTAATCAAATGCATTATGGACTGTTTGATAACATAAACAGACTCTGTGAAACGTCATGATGGCTCTGGTATAACCTGATGACCATTTTTCACTGTTTGAAAGTTATTTAGACTAAGCGTTTTTAAATGTTAGACAGTTATGTTAGCTGCAGTCCTGCAACGCTGACCATGCAGACAGCTTTGCTTTGATGGGCAAATGCTCCAAAAGGGAAAAGGGGGGGGAATAAAATCAAATAAGCACGATCTAAAACCTTGAGTGAACATGTCCAGTGAAAAGAAAATTTAAGTAAACCTAAAAAAAGCAAAATTGTGCGCTCGTTTTAGAACAAGTGTTATTAACCTTTTTTTTGTTTTGTTTTTTGCAAAAGTCAGGATCCTCTCAAAAAGATCTCTGGTGGCTGTGGTCATCATGCAGTGCTGTGCAGCTGGAACATCAACACTGATCCAGATTCACTAAAGGTTTGCATGGGGGGGGAGCAATAATAAAAAATAAATAAAAAAAAAATCACCAAATGAGAAAGCCGTGCTAATCTGTATAAAACAGTACAATGAGAAAAAGCTAAAGAGTAGAAACTAATGAATCAAGCCTCTTTGCACCACTCATGGTCACGTGTGATTATCTGATTATCCCCCCCCCCCCCCACAGACTATATTTATAGGCAAAGTCACACTGAGCAAGACACCAACAGCAACACAATACTCTCGCACAAAGAAATGTTGCATCAGGAGTTGTCTGTTCAGTCACTCCTGCAACTATTGTTCAAGGCACATCACTGTCACCATCAAGTCAGGGAGCGGGGGAGACGGTTTCCTATCTTCTTGGAAACTCCAGACAGAACAGTGAAAAGTAGATTAATGTTGAAAAGATGCAGGACTTAATGAATAAGTCCTCCGAATAAAATAAGAGTGTGTGAAGATTGCCCTTACAATGCAGTCTTAGTGAATCTGGACCTGAGTTCAATGATTATCAAGTAACTTTAGAAGTTGACGACGTATGAGGAACAATAAAGGACGTACAACCTGAATGGAGGCAAAAAAATAAAAATAAATAAAATATAACCTTATGAAATGGCAACGGACCCACTTCATCACAAGGTGCATAGACCCAAATGCATATTATACAAACAACTTTGACAAACTGAACTGTGGCTAACAGAGCAAATGGCATTTCCAGAGACTATCTGCCTCGACCAGAGTCATCATGGGCTGGCAGGCTACATAGAGCTTTTGCCTTTGGTCTACTAAAATAGTGGGACTGCAACACAAGCAGGAGCGCAACGATCTGACGAGACATAATTAACTAAAGATTGTTTTGGAGTTAGTACTTCAACGCTGCGTTTCTTGTCCATGGTATGGCATCTGTCATTGTCCCTTTCAGTCAATAGATTATGCTGGGGGTGGTTGTATATTTTAGCACACAATGACACACTGTAGTGTTTGTTTGTATATTAGTGTGTCTGTAAGGTTAGGCTAGGCAGGTCTTTTTACGTTTTGTGGTTTGGAGTCTGTACTGTATTCCAGTGCTGTACAGAAGGCAGGGCAGGCATCCAGGGGGGGGGGGGAAACCCAAAACAAATGCATGCACGATGGGGAGAAGAAGCCTCGACTCCACTCCTGATCCATGCTCCAAATATTCAGCTCCGGGTTTTGGCTCAGACATTTAACATCAAAGACACAATAATCTGCGAGTGTCAGTCCCACAGTCACATCTGGCGTGTCGCATCGCTTCTGTTCGCTCGCCCCCCCCCCCCCCCCCCCCCCACGTTTGTGCGTTCATGTGAAATGTAGTAGTGTCCCGATTGAAAGCGTTGCTCAGTGGAGCGAATGTTAGTCATCCCGCCTCCTTCGAAAGAAGAATAGTTTTTTTTAATCACCGCACTTGGCATCAGGAGCTTAGTGAAAGACATTGGACGTTAGAGGGTGGTAATGCAACGTTTAACTGAATGCGACGGTTTGTTCAAATGAGACCCACATCGTCGCGTTTGCTGGCTTCGGATGATGTGTTCACACAAGTGCCATCCAATTCCATACAGGAGTTTCACCTGTAAAACCAAAAACCCTTGTAAAAGGGGGAGAAATGTAAAAAAAAAAAAAAAAAAAAAGTGCCCCCCTGTTGGTGACCAGTGGAGTCCAAAATGGAAGGAGACGGGGAGGCTTGGGCAGAGAGAGAGAAGAAACTAATAAAAAAAGAGTTAATTCCAGTCCTGGTCTGGATAGCGGTTTAATAATGAGGACTACCCTTCCATGATGTTTTCTGCCCACATACCCCTGTGTTTTTGCCATCGTCCTGCCCAGTGTCACATCCTTACTGGTTGTAATGGGATGACAAGAACAGATTAGTGAGGAGTCCAGGCATGCTGCCAAGCCTAGCCCTGGATGACTGAACTGCTAACAAGATCACATCTAGCCCAGGCTAGGCTAAAGTATATGGCAAGCTGGAAGGAGAAAGGGGACTAACATTTTCAGCGAGAATCTTAGCATTTTCAGAGCCAAGCAAGTAGTTTAATTTGCACGAATTCTCCTCCATAACTTGAGTTCCATGGAGGGGGCCGAGAGCCTTTAAGTGCCCACCTTACAGGTGTTGTCCAGTGGGTAGATCAGGTAGGTTGAGTGGTCAGGATTGTGGCGTGGGCCTGGGCCGGCTGGTGGCTTTGGGCTGGTTGACCTCTGCGTCCCTGGCAGCAGTCGAATGTGGGCTGGATCATAACGGGGGCTCGAAAGGCTGAAGAGGGAGAGAAGTAGAGGTCAAACTGAGACTAACAGCAACCGTATCCGGTAACGAGCCAACGACACAACAAGGCTGACTCAAGTGCAAACATGCACGGTGTTTAACCTACCTGCGTCCACTAGGTGAGGCTCGTCCACAGCGTCACTTTCCTGTGGGAGAAGAGGAAGGTACCCACGTCAGCCCCATAACTCACTGTTAAAATTATTTTAACAACCAAAATTTTAAAAAAAGTGCCAACCTCACTATTTCTGATAAAATATCATAGGTTTTAAACTGCAAATTGGCACACACACACACACACAAACAAGACCAAAAACAGTAAATTAATTCAATTATTAAATCACATAAAGTCTGTTGTACTTGGCTAAGGCAGAAAGATGCATGAGACAACACACTGTTGTGGACATGCAGTTTCTTTGCACTGCACAAAGAAACATTTTTGTATTTTCATTTGAAATAAAATCTGAGGATTATAATACTGATATAATAACTGATACAAACGCAATAGGTTTCAGCTGAATGGCTTCCTCATCTCTGCGTGATGAAGGCAAAGTATTTCCTGTCTGTCATGACATACCATCTAAGCATCAAACACAAGTAAGCAAGCACAAGACGATGCCTTATGATATACTGTGCATAACATGTGCAGCGTAGGAAGGTGGAAGCTACAGTAATTAATTCAGCCATTTTATGACGGCATTTCAAGCAAACGGTACAGTGACTTCATGTAACACTGACAAGCATATGAACGGCGTGAAAAAAAAAAAACATGCAGCTTCAAGACGACTTGAGCGTTGCAGTAAATCTGTGCGAGCGGTAATTGGACAGCACGGGCGCTTTGTTACGGACGAGTGAAGAAGCAGCGATGCGCCGTGCGCAGCCAGGCAGGCAGCTGACAAGCACGGACGCCAGGGCAACACCAAGGATGAGGACAACTTCTCATGCAAGACGAGACGGATGAATGACGATGGGACATAAAAATCAGACGAGGTGGCTCTTACGAGTCATTTGGACTCTGGTAAGGTCTCCCCGGGGTTTTCCTCCCCTGCTGGATTGGCTGAGGTCGGCGACTGGGGCTCAGCTGGAGGCATGGGCATTGGCAGAGGGATGGGCTGACTCTGGCCCTCTGGGCTTTCCGGAGCCAGATTAGATGTGGGCTGGCCTATGATTACTGTGTAACCTGTTGGATTGGAGCATGAAAGCACGGACCCTGCAGCGTGAGCGCATGTTAAATTCATTGGCGAAGTAACAGAAAGCATTCGGGGGTTGGTTCTTGTTTTACTTTCAACACCAGTTTGCCTACAGATGCGGTTTCAACATTAATAGCCATGAAGTTAGTCAAACTACTGTGGTTTTACTGGATTTAAAGCAAGACTATGAAACATTTGAGAGAAGAAATAACATAATCTTCTTACAAATAAAAGCTGAATTCATAAAAGAATAAAATGCACCCTTACTCAATTTACTGAAATTGTCCAATGAGACAATACATTTAAATGTTAGCAATTTAAAACAGCATGTGGAGCAACTGATAAAGAAACTAAAAGCTACAAATTGGATTCAGAATAAAGTGTATTTTTTGTCTTGGTGACAGTAAAATGACTGTACATTCAACCATCATGTCTGTGCTTGACTATGGAGATACCCTTTATTCTCGTACTGCTCGCTCCACCTTAAACCAACTTCAGTTTATCATTGTGTGAAGAAGCTTTGCGTTTCATTACAGGAGATGAATATCGAACTCATCACGGTGTACTACAGTATATGAAAAAAGAAAATTGGCCGGTCCTCACTAGCAATGGAGAGAACTAGTCGGCCGTGGCTTGGTGGCAGAACGGGCACCTGCCAATTGGAAGGTCAGCGGTTCGATCCCCCAGCCATGCGTCGAGGTATCCTTGAGCAAGTTACTGAACCCCAAAAATGCTCCCGAAGCTGCGCCTTCGGTTTGTGAATGTTCTCATATGTAAGTCGCTTTGGAAAAAAGCGTCTGCTAAATGTAAATGTAACTACATCCTATCATTTTCATTTATAAAAAAAAAAGGCCTCCTGCACCTGCTGCCTCTGTATTTCCCTTCTCAAATTCACAAATCACAGCTCACCAGACCAGATCTCAGGTCTGTATGAATCCCAAAGCTCTCAAAACTTAAGATGAGACTGTGGAAGGAACAGGGAATTCAAAATGTGGGGGTATTACAATATAATCTAACTAACTCAGATAAAAAGTTCTCTCTAATGTCACTGTGTGTGTGTGTGTGTGGGGGATGGGGGGGGCGACAACAACCAGGCAGCTGAATTACAGTGGTGTGTCTCAGGATGCTACACAATATTAAACAAAACAGCCAAATACCACAGAAGTCTCCAGTCAACAAACACAAATCTGGAAGGTAGACGTAGTTTTAACTCCAGCCAGAAGCATAATATTGTTGTTGTTTTTATTTACTTGAGTTGTAGAAATATTTGGGATGTCCAGGACTGAAATGTTTAAACTTTCCGTGCACTGAACCCCGACTGTAGCCCCCTCAGGCAGTGAGATGAATAACTTTTGTAATCCGACATCTTTCAAAACAGTGCCTACAAAAAGGCCTCAACTGATGTGATGTAAGTACCAATCCCCTCTTTCCTCTGCCTGTTAGAGAAGCGATCCTGCACACCTCTCTTCACACTGCATGTCGCTTCCGCTTAATTTCTGAACGGGCTGATCTGACTGCGGAGTTCAAAAGGTGACCGTGATTAAATTGGAGAAACAATTCATATCTATATGGACACGTTTACGGCATGCGATTTCGTCCAGGAACAAAGCAGCAAATTATTCAGAATTTACAAGTGAGCTCATTAGTTCACATAAAATAGGGTTTACAGTTTAATTACAGGAAAGAAATAACAATGCCGATGTTTTGTTGTTGTTATTTATTGCCCCTCTTGTGCCAGGGAAACAAAGAAATACCAATGTTCGGGCCAATATTTCGGTGCATCCCTAACAAAACACAAACAAATCCCTGGAAGAACACCAGCATTCTCAGGATCTGTACAAGAAGTCCGTTAAATGTACAAAAGTAATTGGTGGTCTGGGGGGGGAAAGGAATCAGTGTGACCAGGGCTTAAACCATAACTATGTGAAACAGCCTCTCACCTCCGTCCTGCTCTGCTTTGATTTGGGCCTCCAGGTCTTCGGGGTCGACGTACTGGTAGTTTTCATCATCGTCAGGTGGTTTACACTTCCCACAGCAGAAACAGCAGCAGCAGCAGCAGCAGCAGCAGGTGAACAATGTGCAGCACAGGACCAGACCCTGCAGGAATTAACAAGCAAACCGAACAACTATTTTCAGCCCTATGGCAGCAAACGGGTAGAACTGACTAAATCTCCAAATTATTAAAACATCGGGACAACTCCAATTATGTTTATTTCCCTTTTCATTTAGAAATGTACCTTTGTACCGTCTTGGACTATTTAGGACTCATGCATGTTGTGAGCGTTACATGGGGGTGGGGGACTGGAAGGTTATTTATAAATCGTATCCTACCACAATAATAAATGTTTGTGACCCAGGACAAAGTGAGTGAAATAAACCTATTCAAATTTGTAATCCGATTCTGACACAAGAGCCATCAGAAATTTGCCTTGGAAACGTTTCACAGGAAGAGAACAGCCCCTTTCTATGCACACAAAAAGAGACAGTAAAATACATAACACTATATATATATATATATATATATATATATACACACACACACACACTATATAATATAACATGTATGGCTGAGCGAGCTTCATAAAAAGGTAGCATTTATCGGTGGCCTTTTGCATTGGATTGCACAGGTGTTGCTGTTGTTGTGTTAACCACATGCATGTGAACAAATTAAGGCTCTGCAAATAGACAGATATATTGTGGCGATCTCTTCCCAAATTGACGGCCCCCAAATGGGGCGGCTGTGGCAGAGTGGTTGCCTGCCAATCGGAAGGTCGGCAGCTCGATCCCCCGGCCACGCGTTGAAGTATCCTTGATCAAGATACTGAACCCCAAAATGCTCCCGAAGCTGCGCCTTCGGTTTGTGAATGCTCTCATGTGTAAGTCGCTTTGGATAAAAGCGTCTGCTGAATGACTAAATGCAAATGTATACATTTGGAAACGTGCGTCATAGTTTAGCCAACAATAGTTTCTTACTGTAGAATTGATCAATATTACATTCAAAAAGCCCGTCACCGAAGTGACTTTACTGAAACAAGTCCTCAAAATAACCTACGAATCGCAATATTATCGAAATCACAATATGGCCAAGTGCAATATCCAAATCGCTGAAGCGGCAATTTAATTTTTTGAAAAAAAAAAAAAAAAAAAAAAAAGGACAAATGTGTAACAAAGCAGCATCGTAATGAAGCGCTGTAGTGCAGCAGAGATGCCAGCTGTAAGAAAACATGTTTGTTTGGTACAGACCGCAGCAAATGTCACATCATAATGACCCGAAAGTTATTAATCTCCACTAATCGTGACTCATATCTGCCAAAATAATTGATAAATGATTTTTTTTCCCCCCTACTGTCACCTTTCATTAAAGCCCATACAGATTGACAGCAATCCAAAGCACCCACCTTAAACCACCATTTGGACATGAGGAAGTAATATTTGACGCTCTCCTCTCCGAACTGCTCGGACACGTAAAGGCCCATGGAGCCGTACTCATCATAGATCTTCCTCTTGGTCTCGTCATTTAAAATAGAGTTGGCGTTGTTAATCTCCTTGAACTTCTCCGCTGCCTCCGGGTTGTCTGGGTTCTTATCTGGGTGGTACTTCAACGCCAGCTTCCTGACAGGGGAGAGGAGCACACAGGAAATCAAATAAGGCAACGTGACGCAGAGGAAAATGGGGAAAGTGCTTAAATGGATAGGATAGTCTGTTAATGGATAGCAAATAATCAACCGTTAACCAAAGTCTTTTTTTTTTTTCCTTAAAAGCAGAGTTTTTGAGTTACGAATTAAACAAAAACAATAAAACAAACTATGTGACATGTACCAAGGCGCCTCCACCAGATTCAAACGCAGGACGTCAAGGTTATAAAAAGGTTACATGGAGCCATATAAAACCTTTGTCAGTGCAAATTCCAGCTCTCGTGACACGATCGCGATCATAGATGAGTTTCTAACGGTTTAAAGTTAGAAAGTTAATGTTGAAGTGAAACAACCAGCTGAGTACTCAATTAGCTGAGTGACAGACAACTCATCAACATTACAATTAGGGCTAAAAAGACAAGCTGATTAACCGATTAACTAAATTGCTAACGGTTTTCATTATCAATCAATCGTTTTTCAAGCTAAAATGCCAAAGATTCCCTACTGCTTTTTAATTTTTGTGCTTTATGGGATGGGAATCCGGAGGTTTTGAGACTGTTAGCACTTTGATGACGTCGCCTCGAGCTTTGGGAAATTGTGATGGGCATTTTTCCACAATTTCCTGACATTTTCTGGAACGAACAAATAATCAAATTAATTTAGGGAACAATCACCTGTCTAATTGATACTAAAATAATGAAATAATCCTTAGTTGCTAATTACAATTTTGATCACCGATCCGAACGACCTGAGCAAAAATGTCAAACGCTTGCCGATTCCAGCTTCTCAAATATAAAAGGCTTGCTGCTTTTCTCGGTCTCATATCATCGCTAATGTAATGCCGCCAGGTTTTGGACTGTTGGTTGAAAAAAAAACAAGAAATGTGATTCATGACAGTTTGGGTTCTAAGAACCTGTAATGGGCATTTTTAAACCTTTTCTCACACTTCAGAGACGACTCCTTTCTTAAAAAGGAAGAACGTCCACTTTGATAGATTATTTGAGAAGAATAACTCAATAATTAAAGTCATCATTAGTCGCTTATTAGCATTGTGCTGTCACGTCAGCTTGTCTCCACTTGCAGAGTCAGAAATATGCTCTTTGGCAAACATTACTGGTGGAGAAATGTCTCTGAACAGCAGTAATGAGACAATTTATGAGGGGGGGGGGGGGTATTACCCAAATAAAAAGCTAAGGATTTAGGAAAGTAGAAATTGCAGAGCGGTTAGCCTGCCTACTCTGGAGAAACCAATCCTAGTAATTATTCAGAGTAATTATTCAGATTACTGAAGGTCCAGACTACTTACCTGTATGCTTTCTTGATGTCCTCAGCGGACGCTCCTTTCTCCAGCCCTAGTACCTTGTAGACACTCTCCCCAGCTGTGGACATCTTCCTTTGAGGACGGGAGGGGTTCGGTTCAGCCATGGCTCACCTCTGTTATTGGGGGGGGAAATATATAAATCACTGAGTCGAAAACCATTTAAAGACGATGCCATGTTGTTAAAATGTTGCTGAGGGCTTAAGAGATCAAATATTGCAGCCTATTGTCATGTTGCAAGACTCAGCATGGTCTAAACATTGGTTTCAACTTCCCAGCATTGGTGGTTACCAAAGAAGCAGCCTAGCTTGTGTATAATTGTACCGTACATCGAGTCAGCACAGAGGACAGGGGTTCAGAAATGTACAGAGTGCTGGAGGGCATATGAACTCATGCCTTTCAGAAAAGACAGACAATCAATCAACACTTGGTAAAATTAAAGTATCTAGGAAATTGTGTTTGTGCAGTAGTAGGATAATAGCCGGACACCGCAAAGAAAAGAAACGAAAAAAAAAAAAGCACCACAACAGAGCAACTCCGAATACACATACTCAAGACGAGTTAAAACATTTCAGCTCCTACAACAATTATAGTTACAACATAATCATTGGTTGTTTCCCCGAGGCTGAGAGGCGTTCAAAATCAAATCAGGGATAAGAAGCAAAGACCTCTCTACAAGATATGAGGTGGACTTCCTCCTATCCCTCCTCCTGTTAACAAAGACCAGGACGTTCTTCTCCATGGTGTTGGGAAGTCGTGACGAGTGAGCCATGTGCTCTGACAAAAACGCTTTCCTTACAGACAAGAATCACCACTCCGCACATAATAAGCGAAGCAAACCCTGCAAATATAATATATAAAGTTAATTATTCCAGTTAATTATGTTGTGGTCATTTCATGGGTACTGCCAATTAGTCTGACACACTAAGTGTCAGACACTGATGGTACAGCTCCCGTTTCTCACACTCTAAATGAGCTAAAATCAGTTTTAAAACCAGAGCGGGGTCCACAGTTGTTTCCTCTGAGACTGAGCAGTAGCCTTGACTGTAGTCTGTCCAGGAATATACAATGTATTGATTCATCTGTTGATTCTTTTTCCTCCATAGATTTATCAAATCAGTTAGTCTATGAAATGTCGAACAGAAAACGTGAAAAATGCTCATCTCAAGTTCAGAAAGCCCAAAGGCAACATCTTCATATGTCCAAAACTGATAAAATGGTATAAAACAGAGAAAAAGCAGCAAACTTCACATTTTTTTTAGCTTAAAGTATCAAATATTTGACACTTATGCAATTAATCAACTATCAAAATTGTGGCTGATTCATTGTCGGCTATTGTTTTAGCTCTAACATACACAACGTAGCACAACATTTCATTCACAGATGACCGCTGCACTGACCCTAATTAGTAAAAAGCTGTTGCAAGACGAAGAGGGAAATGTCAGAGGAAGGACATGAGAAAACAACAGGTAGAATTAGAGCTTGTGTCATTTGTGTGAACTGATCGGTTTGTGGCAAAATTAGATTTCAGTTCTCAGTTTTTCTAAATGCACAAACATCTTTAAAGCCAAGTGCACATTGCAGGTTTTTTGTCATCTCCATCTTTTACTGTCTTTATATAATGATAAGAATAATACTACCAGATCTGGCCAGATTTGACTTGAGGTGCCCAGGAGGGAGGTATACAGTTGGATGGCTTGGGTTAAGGTGTGCAAATGAAAACACTTAATTATCTTTGTTTCATAACTGGAGGTGATGAGTTAGTAATTGTAGTAATAGCTTTACATTAGTGCTTCACAATTACAATATAACAAAAGGGATTTCTATTAAACTATGGCCACTGTTCACTTTTTGTACAAAGTCAGAACAACATGTTGGTTGGGCGTTACTGCATAAAAACGGGTTGTTTTTACTACTATCCTGTTCTTGAGGTGTACCGATCCACTCTATATATCTTGTATATCTCAGTATTTAGGCCTTTAAAAATAATAGTTCAAATCAATCCTATGGAAGACAGTTTATTTTGTTAATGCAGGTCCATCTTTAAAGCAAAGTTGCAGGCTTTTTGCATTAGTGCTTCACAATTACGATATGCAGAAGAGGGGATTTCTATTAAACTATGGCCACTGTTCAAAACGCACACAAACACTCTTACGCAGCCACACAAATAATGCTGCGCGGGTCGTTGACTAAAGAAGATTACATTTAGCTGATCTCACAGATTACCCGTCCGAGTCCATGTCAGGGAGGGCCGGTGTCCCTGGTCAGACTCTGGCTAGACAGCCACACACACGTTTGTACAGCTATACTTGTGAGGACTTTCATTGACATAATGCATTCCCCAGCCCCTAACCCCAACCCTTACCCTAACCCTAACCTAATCCTAATTCTAACCCCGACCCTAAAACCAAGTCTTAACCCTCAAACAGCCCTTTGAAGGTGTCTTGAAAAGTGAGGACCGGCCAAAATGTCCTCACTCCCAAGGTCTAAAATGCAAACTGGTCCTCACAAAGATGGCTGTACAAGGGCACACACACACACACACACACACACACACACACACACGCTGCCGTGTATGATACAGTATGGGATGGAGAGAGCATAGACAGGCTGTACAGGCTGCCAATATAATGTACAGCAGCCAGACCAAAATGCTTCCCTTAAGCTTTTCCATTAGACGTAAAAGTAGGGGGCTAAAAAAAAAATCCAGGGAATCCTTGAAAGTAAAAAAATAAATAAATATAGAAACAAATAAAATATGACTCCAAACTACTATAGTGTTTATTCAAACAGGACTAATATTGTCAGACACGTTTTCTGGCATATGGCAGGCAATTTGCCTTGGATTTATTACTTTAGATAATACAAAGTGGGCAGATTTGCGCAGGATTAAAAACTCCGACGACCTTCGCAGTTATTACAGATCACACAGTGACCCCAGCTAATGCTAGAGCTGTGTGAACAGGGCTTTCGTTATTTCAGCTAGCCATTATAAAATCAGCTACCCTCTTTGAGAGAGGCAATTGTAGAATAAGAGCGTCGATGCAGACCGCTGTTTCCCTCACTTCAGCTTGCTGTATGAGTAACTGTTGGTTATATACCAAAGCAGAACAAGTCTTTTTCTTGTGGCTGCTTGAGATAATGTTCTTAGTTTATCAAAGTGGACTGCAGTTGGATTGGAAGAGGGTGGCACGGGTTGAAGGCCGAAGGCCGAAGCTAACGATTATTTTTCGTTAGATTGATGTGTTGATTAGTTTTTTAAATTAATCACTTCAGCTGTGGAAAATGTTCACAACTTCTGCAGGCAACGCCTTCAAAATTGCTTATTTTGTCCAACAAACAGTCGCAAACTCAATATTCAATTTCCAATTATAAAAAAAACTGAGAAATGCAGCACATTTCTTCCCATTTAAGAATAGATAAGCAAAAGCAAATAAGTATAACAAAATATTAACTAACCGATGAATCAACTAATTGTTTCAGCACCACATTAATAATTACCACTTATTAACAACATCAAAGTGATTAGTTACATGAAGCCACTAACATCAATTATGGGGTTGTGAGCTGAGCCCTAACAGTGATATCATTAACTTAAGGGGTCATCAGGGGTCTCGAGCAGTAAAGGAAAGATCAAAGCAAGTTTCATGGTGCTACAGACATCCGTTCAGAAATGGTGTGACAGGACATCAAGTATATGGAGCCATAACCGGGCGCCTCTAGCTTAGCTTTCAACTTTTCGTGCATCTTGTTTGTCAAATTACGTTGTAAAACCGCTAACTTTCAGCGAGTTACACGCCATTTAGTGACAGCAAAGTGTTTACATGCAAACAAAGCAGCTGCTCTCAAAAATCAGACACAAACAGTACTTGACTTTGTTCACATCCAAACTATTTTTTACTTGCTAAAATAAAATCCCCATCCCGAGGGCATCTTTTGGAGGAAACTTTCCCCGCATGCAGTGAATGTTAGTCAGATAGCTGATAATCACCCTCAGACTCACTTTTGTCCTTTAAAACGTTTTTTATTTTATTTTTGTGCTTCTGATGTCCCTAACGGTGCACCGGTGCAGGAGAAAGCAGATTTGCTTCCATTAACTCTCATCCGGTTAGTTAAGAGCCTCCTGGTGTGGAAACAAAAAATTAAAGCTTCACACTGTTTAGGCCACATGCATTTTTAATTGTTAAAGGTGGCACTGTAGGTTAGCACTACTTTCTCAAGTCAAAGATTCAGGTCACTTTTTTTCTGATAACTAGTTGGCAAAATTGCAGCTACACATATCAATTCACACTTGAGTGCGTTCACGCGAGGGCTGCAGGGTCTGTAACTACCCGATCAATTGAATGCACAAAATATTATAGTAGTAAAATAAACAAAAGGTTTCAAAAATAGCAACAGAAATTGTTGGAAATTGAATAAAAGAAATAGGGTGGAAGTTATTCTGTGATGTTGTTCAATAATTACAATTTATTAATGATTTGGGTAAGGAAAATGAAATGATCTGTCAACAAGAAAAGGTATTATAGTGACCAAATATGTGAAAGGTAACGTGATGGAGGAATATTATTATTATTATTATTATTACAGACTGCACAACATAACTGGCTGATCACAGTCTCACAATTAGGGCGTTCCTTTAGTTAATAGAGTTTGTGAGATTTTGTTTCACAAACTAGTCATGCACCAGCACCAACCTCAAAACACGTGATGTTTCCAGCTTCTCAAATGTAAGGATCAGCTGCTTTTCTTTGTATTACATTTTCACTAGTTTCCAATGTTTTAAAGACCAAATGATTGACGTATTAATAGAGAAAACAGCCTGCAGATGAAGCGATAATGACAATAATCGTTAGTTGCGTCCCCAGCAGCAGCTATGACAGTGTCATTTCAATCAACTATCCTAAAGCATCCGTATATATATATAAAAACACTAGATTATTGCGTGAAAATGCACAAAACAAAACAAAAAAACCAGCTCTCGACTGGAATAAAAGCATGCAAAGAGGAGATCAAAAAGGCCATTCTTTTTGTCATCGATGGAAACGCCGCGGGCCCAGATGGCATGCCTGCTGACGCCAAGAAAGCTGGTGTAAATACTCCAAATTCCCCAAACATGCTGCGCGAACAGTGTGGCAGGAGAGAGCAGCGCCATAGACGAAGGCCTTGAGACACTTTCTTTACATGTAAACACTCAAGACCGCCAGGCTCCAGCCAACAGAGGTCTGCACTGATCAAGCCGCCACCCTGCAGCTCATGCTGGAGCGATCGATCGAGTAGCGCTGAGTCTATTGGGTTAATTAGCCTAACTGCAGTCGTGGCGGTGCAGACTTTAAAAAGTGCCCTGTGTGGCTGCAGATGGTACCCATTTATCACGCTAACAGGACGGATGAAAATGAACCGTAACGTGTTAGCCCCAGTACAAAAGTAGTCACTAAAACTAGAGACAGAGAGAAAGACACGCAGGAGTATTTTGTCTTCCTTTCCAAACATTTGTGACTCTTTTATGTACATTTTGCCACTATTCAGCATGATTTTTTAGCTGAGAGACAAAAGCAAAAAAAAAGAGGGGGGAGGCAAAGCACCTGTGTGTGTCTTTAGGGTCAGATTTATTGTTTTGACAAAAACGTAGACAGGTTTGCATTAAACTGATACCTAAAGTGTAATTAATTATGATTTCTATGTACACACTTTATAGCTTTAAATATTTAAAATGTTAAAAAAAACAACAACAAAAAAAACACACGTCATACTCAAAACTTCAAGCTTTCTCAATCACACGTAGCTCAAATGTGGCAAAGTGAAAATCCCACTGAAAACAAAGGAAAACTGCATTGGCTTAGAGCAGCAGTCACCAACACCGACTGGAAGGTATTAGTTCAACATCGCTCTAGTCTTACAATGAATAATATGACCGTGACACCTGGCAAAACCATCTCCAAGCACTGCTTAGAGGAAGAGACGTTTAGCCAGCTTAACAAAATCACTATTAATGATCCCCATTTAAAAGAAAGATCTCCATTAGCAACGGTATGTAGATAAATATACCATAGGGCATTTCCAAACCGTTATCAACCAGCACAAAAATACATTTGTGGGCATGGACACAGAACGACTTATTCTACTACGCAGGTCCATATTTAGAAGTACTTAAGTCATTTTTTTTTTTTAAACAGGCTATTATTAGAACAGAACATTAAAGCAAATTCTGAAGACACCAGTCCCGTTTTGTGCCATCTCGACAGGGCATTTTTATTGCTTGAGATGAAAAGGTGCATGTCAAAAATCCACAAATGAAGAATATCATGCGAGGACTGAGGACAACAACTGCCGTGAAAATTCTCTCTCAGTGAAGAAGGCAACTCTTAAGATAGATCGTAACCACTGTTACTTTTAAAATAGCTCTCTTTATTGTTAAAAATAACTAAAACTTTCTAAAAAAGGTGTGTGACATGTTCAACTATGGAAATCACAACAGTACCCAAAAAAAAGTTCTGTACAAAATAGCTCTGCCAGACAGTTTAACAATTCTTTGACATTCAGATCTGATGACGGCACTGTGCCCAATCAAAACCTTGGAATTACAAGCCAAAGCGTCTAATATAACAAGAATTATGAGCATTGGTTTTGGGGACCTTCAACATTAGGTCCCAAGAGAGTCGAGTGCAAGTCAATGCTGACAGCAGAGCAAATAGGAACAGAAAAAAAAGCAGTATACCTATCACTCAAAGTGTTAAATATATATATATATTCAATATGAATGACTATTAAAGATACAGGCTGTCATGGGTAAAAGCCACCTTTCATATTATGTCTTACAAAAAGGTGGGAATAGCTGAGACCAAGACAAGTGAAATTTACAAGACCGATGAAACAAGTCGACCACCAGTGTGAGAATATAGACACAGATCTATACAATATTAGCTGATTGTAGATATATATATATGTATAATTAACACTTGAAATGATGAAGGCACTTTCATATATATATATATATATATACACACACACACACACAATAAGCTAATATTGTATAGATCTTTGCTATATTCTCACACTGGTGGTCGACTTGTTTCATCGTGAGAGGCAGCGTGGGTGAAGCCATGGTGAATGTGTGTTATATATATATATATATATATATATATATCTATCTCGGTATCTGTGTTGGCCGATAAGTAACAAGAAATCGCAGTGCAGTAATGCAAAACTTACGTTTGAGGTCATTTAGTGTCTTACTTGCCTAGTTTGTCCATCAGAGAGCACTGACAAGTTGATTTCTCCCAATTGTAAAACGTCCCACTTAGTACACGTCTCCGCTCAGGGGCACACCAGGTAGCAGGTGTGACGATGAATGTCTACAGGCCGGATATTAAAACGTGAGAGGCAGCGTGGGTGAAGCTGTGGCGAATTTGTGTCTGACTAATCAGTGGATTTCTTATATATACACACCACTGCTTGTTCAGAAACTGGAAACAAGTAACATATATACTAAAAATATGCAGCTAAGCAGAGGAAAACGTCTCCGTCCCCTGAAGTTCAGGCTCGCAGGCAGACTTCCTCCATCACTAGGCCTGGCAGACTCTTAACCCAAACCATGACTCTAACCCTAAGAAAGGCACCGATCCCCGATCTCCTTGCGTTGCATCTGCTAATGTGGGGGTGGAACAACTGTCACTGCAGTGTATCACGAGGTCAAAGCGCGGGTTTAACTGATTGATTTTTTTTTTTTAAAAACAACAACAAAAAAACAATTTCATGCTGTAAATAAAATGTAGAACTGTTGAGAAGGTAATTTGTGTGGGCACATCGCATCCTGTGGACAGTATATTAAATTTTTATACAATCTATGGATCAGGCAGGTTCATTTGATCTCATGTCTGGAACTAGAGTTTGCAACAAAAAAAAAAAAGATACCAATTCTCCTAAATTGTGTTTTTTATTTATTTTTTTCTAGAGATAAGCAGGAAATCCCAAGTTCTGACTTACGGCAAGGCAACCTAAACGATCTGCTTGACAGAGCTTGTGGGAGGCCGCAGGTCCTGAGAGACCCAGTTCAGGGCAGGGACGTCTCCATCCCCACGAGTAGGCCACTAGATCTGAGGTGAACGTGCACATGCGACCTGCAACGAGAGGAGCCTGGTTCCGGCAAGTCAGGTGTCGGCCACTGTTGTGGTTTCCCTCAGGTTGGACCAGTTCGGGTGTGACATCCCCTTGCAACCTCTGTCTCCGTGTGAACTGAACAAACGCGTATGTTTACCACGCAGGTGAGCCGGTGGAGTTATAATCCCGCCCGACGTGGCTCTGCTGTTTTGGGACGACGGAAGACGGAACGCCGCGTGATTGTCGTCTGTTCGTCCTTGTGGAGCCCTAATCCTTTGCTAATCTCCCTGCACATGGAGATATACTTTCTATTCCACAGCCCGCCATTCATAAATAAGTGTCACAGGGGACATTTGAACGATTTCACTTAACGAACCTTGTTTTGTCGTCGGTTATTTCTCTCTCTGGCTTTAATCATCCGAAGAAGCCGCCATGCTGGCCCCGGTGTTGACCGGTACCTAGTTAGCTGTTAGCCAACCCAATTGTCATACTGTAACACTAAAGAGTATTGTATCTGAGGTAAGACTTCATGAATAAATGTATAAAAATGCCAGATAGTACTTGTGGCCCGTTACATTAAGCTATCGGCTAGCCAGAAGTAGCACCTATGCCGCTGTAGTGTGAAGACAAAGATAAACCAAGCTTCATTTAAAAATCCAGCAATTTAACGCATCCTTGCCTGTATGTGCAACATAAACAGTGTAAAAATGTGGCTTATGGGTTTTCTGTGCATAAGCTACGATCCAGCGTAGCATGCAGCATTTATTTCAACAGAAGCGCAAATCCTCACTAGCAGTCGTTCGCTGCCACCGCCCTCCCAATTTTGCAGTGTTACACTTGTGAAAACACGTTTTATACCGTGTTTTGGCATAAGTGCGAACCAAACGTGCTTCCTAACGTTGCATAAGACGTTAGGAATAATGTCAGTTTCCCGGTAATAAAGATATGCTACCTTTGTCGGGAAGCAAGTTAACCTTAAATTGGCCGATTTTTTAATGGAGTTCGGCGTACGTGACCGTGGCAGCTATCCACAGTTAGCTAAACTCACGCTAGCTGATTTAACACAGCCGAAATGCCTTACCTTGTGCAAACTGAACACTGTATATCTCGCTGTACGGCTAGGTGGATCATAGAGGCATCCGGTTTAATGTCCTAATTCTCAATTTAAAGGCTCAAATCAGCCCGGTGGCAGAGTAGCGATATCCTGCCGTGGCCGCCGGGTCGCTCCTCCGTGCTCTCTGCCGGAGCACACGCGCTGTGATTGGCTGATTCCAGGGATTGAGGATGTTGCTTTCAAGGTTTCCTCCGCGATCCACACAAACTAATGCTCTGATCAAATGTTTACTTATCTCGCACGTAGATTATCGCAGAGCTCGTATGCGGCAGCTGAACAACACCGAGGAGCAAAAGGGGCATCCCGGATGTCGGAAGAAGTGTTTTAAGTGGGTTATTCGCCAAAAGCTGTATATCTCAGAGGCAGTTAGCCTGTGTTTCTGCAAATGTCCATGGAAATTATACGATTAATTAACGTTGCACATAGAATGGAAACAGATCCACACATTATTTCGATAGGATGTGCGACAATACAGGGACTTGAGAGCCATGAAGTGTGGCCCTTAACCATCTCCGCAGCCCCAGTGGCATACAGGAGCCCGACTTCACAACATACTTGGTTTGTTCTTGTAATCTCGTCACGTTTCGCCTCAACATTTAGAATTTTGCAGAGTCATTCGCGCACCCTTGTGAATTACATAGAATGTGGATTTCTCTGACAGTTCCTGAATGCAGCATTTACTGTAACCCCGCTTTTTAAGATCGTCACTCTTGGCTGGAGGATCAACAGCTTTCGTTTATGACAAAATAACCTAAACTCAAAGACCGCTCACTAGCTTTTTCCAGAGCTTTCAACTGCATCTCAGTTGTCTCAGAGACAACGGCTCCAGAAACCGCTTAATTTGAATGTATTAAACATGAGATGTCTTCGCATCATGACAGAGGGCTGGTGGGCCAGACGAGGTAGGCTCAAGTTAAGTGCAGGTTATTTTAAGTCAAGTTAGTTGATTTTTGAACTAGTCAAGAATTAAATACATCAGGAGGAGGAACATAATGCTCCTATAGATGTTTTGCGTTACACCTGAACAGCCTGGACTTGTTTCTGGAGTGTAGGAGACCACGAGATGTCAAACGGCTTTGTTCCACTAAAGAGTAAAGAGTCATTTCACTTTACATTAATGACATCAACTGCAAAAAAAAAAAAGGGAAAATTGTTTCTTTTATTATTTATTTCTCCACATAATACAAAGTCATTCACCAACACTTAAATGACAAATTCCCATTTGTATTAAAAAAAAAAAAAAAAAGTTTGCATCCAAACTGCTTCATTATAAGAAATCACTGACAGTTACAGCAATTAACCCCCTCAACCACCAAAGTCCATGCTTGGAGAATATTGATCCATTTTCAGTTAATGCTACACATTTAAGCAAAGCAACACTATAGAAGACGACAGGCTTTTCTTACAGTAAATGTAACCGGCACCATTATTGCTCAGAACAGGGCAACCCCTTACACCAAGCTGTTGGCAGTCGTTTTCTCCTTTCTACCTTTTAATGTCCTCACTGGTCCCTTTAAATGTACCTACAGTTGAGTAGATGTGGAAACAGCTGTGCAACAACTTAGTTACAGTGGCTGCACATCTGACCCAGGTCCCAAAATATTTATTGCATTAATATCACACATCATAGTACCGCCAATGTTGTGATTTCAATGCCCACCTCCCTTTTTCTTTTCTCCCTCCAAGGAGCCTTTCCCAGCTCATGGATGCACAATGGATGACGTTAACCATCACAAACACACCAAACCTCACTGGTCCAAATACAGCATGTGAATTATTTCTAGTTAAGAAGCTGTTTTATGGAAAATGTTAAATGGGTTTTAAGACATTTAAAAAAATGTTAAAACAAAAAAACAGGTGAGATGTGAACCGAAAGAAAGACAAGTAGTGGTCCGTCAAACTGAAGAAAAGCAGCATGGTGTTACAGCAAGACAACTTTATGACTCCGTTAACGCCTTATTGTATTTAACTCGACTACCACCCCTTCAAAGACTGGAAATAAGAAATCCACTGATTTCAGGAAAGATGCTGGTGTCTAACACTTAATACTCTAAAGGTTTGACAATCGGTGCTGCCAATATGCAGCGCACGGCTCTATCGACCCAGTACGGTGGCCAGCAGGGCCATTCGGATGTACATGCCGTTCTCGGCCTGACGGAAATATGCTGCTCTTGGGTCTGTGTCCACCTCGGCACTGAGAGAGAAACAGAAAAAGGAAACACAAGAGAAAGTGGCACAGAAGATTAGTTTTAGCTCATGCATGATGCACAAGACCAAAGTACGGCGCTATCTACTACACCGCTGTGGCCAGTAATTATAGAAGTGTATTTCAAAGGGGAGCGTCGCCTTCAGGAATGAATCCAATCCGATCAAATATCACTATAACAACAACAACAACAGGCATGAAATTATATTTTTCAAGATCCCAAAAAGCCTTATCATTACTACAGCTGCAACGATTAATCAATTAGCTGATCGACAGAATTGATCTGCAACTACACCGATAATTCATTTATTAAAAGCAAAAATGCCAAACATTCCCCAGTTCCAGCTTCTCAAATGTGAGGATTCTTTGCTTTTTCTCCGTTATGTCATCGCCGTACACTGAATCTCTTTGGGTTTAGGACTGGCGGTCGGACAAAACAAGCAATTTGGAGATGTCGCCTCGCGCTCCAGGAACGTCTGATGGGCATTGTTCACTATTTTACTGACATTCACTGACATTGTACAGCCCACAGATTAATCAAGAAAATAACCAGCAGCGGTAATAAAACATTAATGAAGTTACTGCTCAGATTTCAACTTCAAAATTCCCTTTTTCCACGAGAAACTCTGAAAATCATCACCCACGGACCGTGGGTTAAGATGGTTTCGTCAATTACCGTTTCCAAGGTCAGGACAGAACTTTGGGGCGTCCCGATGGCCTCATACCGTGCATTTGAGGTGCATTCCACATAACCACAACGTCCACGGTTCAATTCCAGCGCAAGGACCCGTGTTGCATTTCATACGCCCCATCTCTCTTCCCTTGTTTCCTGTCTACCTCTATACTGCCTTCTCTAACAAAGCCGAAAATGCCCCGAAAAATAAGGAAAAAAGGATGAACTTTGAGAATGTGTCCTCTTTGGATGCATAAAAGTGCTTAGAGGAAGGTAGCGTACACATTTAAGGTTTGATTTGGGAACGTCTGAAACGGTGACAGCAGGGGGAGTTTCAGCTAATTCTGTGGGAATGTATAATGGGTGCTGAAAGACTCTCACCTGATTTCATTGACTCTGGGCATCGGATGCATCACCACCATCTTCTTTTTGGCCACAGTCATGATGTGAGGGGTGAGGATGAACTGGCCAAAACACTGAGAAAGACAAACAAAACAAGAGGAACAAAAAGGTGGTTACTTGGAAATAAGAGTCACAGGCGCAGGGCTCCTGCTTCTACGTTCAGAAACCCCGACACAACTTTTGATCCCATCTCACAAATAAATAATACTCTAATCTTCCCATAATTGTTCAAACTCTTATTTTTTGATCCAATATTTAATTCTCATACTTCAAACGTGTAATAAAGTCAAGTACAATTGAAACGTAACCTCGTTTTAGCTTCACAAATTAAAAAAAATTGCATTCGAACCGACATCCGCAGCTATGCACCACTAAAACGCACTGATCTACACTTTAAACTACTGTCTTACAAATAGTAGTTATAGTATTTCCACAGTGTCCACACTGCTGACTGCTGTGTTTATATGTCGGAGGGGTGGGGGGTGAACGCGATTCTTCCTAAAGTGTCCTGGAATACGCATGTCGTGATTTTTCAGAGATATTTTGGCGGGATAAAGGATACAATTACTGCATTTTGTCAGGGAAAAGGAATCATTTCTGTTGCAACAAACACTATCAAAATGGGACCAGGATCAGCAGTAAAACAGTGTCCGTACATGTGGTTTACTACCTCAGTAAAGTGGATTTAGTTACTCTTAAAAAAAAAAAAGATTTGATTTTGCAACATTTATTTATGCGACATTATGACTATTTTTCTACTTTAATCTGAAGAGACAAAAGTATAAATAAATAAATAAATAAATAAAAACTGTTGATGAAAGGAAACACGAGTTCTCTTACTGCCTTGTACTCCTCCTCAGACGTAAACCTCTCCTTCTGGATCCTCGTCATGTAGAGGACGTCGGTCTCAGGCAGCGCTTCCTCGATACTGTCAAACTCCTCCTGCAAACCGGTGCAAATCTTATTTAGCCTGAGTGCACTGCAGCTGTTTTTGGTCAAGCTCAGGCTAACAACACTCAAGAAGCTATTACTTAGCACTGGAAAATGTTTAAGCCTTTGCGAAGCGCTCATGTGAAATAGAAATGTATCTGATCGTATCGTCACGCTGCGTTTGCGCCCGTAACATTGCGGCGCCCCCACCTGCTTGATGCCCTTTGAGGCCACGTAGCTGATGATCTCGGCTGGCATGTGGAGGTTCTTGGGAGCCACGTAGCGCAGGGTGATGCGGTACTGGGTCAGCAGTTTGGCGAGGGAATGAACCGTGCGGCCATGTTTCAGATCCCCAACCATAGTTATCTGATAGAAAACACGAGATTTAAAAGATTTTCTCCAACGTGGTTTGAACCACAACTAATCTATCGGGTGAAGTGGCAGTTGGACCACAACAATCGAACTGCAAAGCTAAAAGTTTGGATGGCCGTGGATTACAACATCATATATATTTTTTTAAAACGGTCAGGATTTAAAAGTAAAGGGTAGTTTTCTTTTGGTCTAAAAATGGTCTTTCGATCCCTCACCGTCATGCCGTTGACCGTCCCCAGCTCCTCTCGGATGGTGAAGACGTCCAGCAGCGCCTGGGTTGGATGCTCTCCCACACCGTCTCCGGCATTGATCACAGGCTTCCGGCAATGACGAGATGCACTCTGAACGGAGGGAGGCGGGTTCCGCGATGATTCAAAGAAAAAAAAAAGATAAAAATACTGTCAAGTCTCGTTTAGCTGTACTTCGTCACGTATCTGCGTTTGATTGTGGGAGATGCTGAAAAAGGTCACACTTCTATTTGTTGATGCAGTTGAAAGCTGGTAAGTGAGATTGTTTTATCCCACAAATGTCAACATAACTCCATTTATTTAAAAGAGAGCAAAACAAAAAGAATACACACTAAAGCTTGAACAATAAAATAGGCCAGGCCAATACTAGCTTATCACAGACTTATCCGTATCGGCGTATCGATGGAACATTTCAGTAAAGAAATGCCACTGAGATAGATATATATATATATATATATATATATATGAGGTCATTTTGGGAACGTGTGGCCACCACATAGTTTGTCCACCAGAGCGCACTGACAAGTTGATTTTTCAACTGTAAAATCTTCCACCCACTATACATATATCTTGAGCACAATTCCTTTATGAAACTATTTTAAAGGGATCCTTTTCAAAAATGGTAGCTTGTCATGCGATTATGTAAAAAAATAAATAAAAGAAAAATGGGCTAATATATTGTTAACACCAGTTTAAAAAAAACTGTTAAAATGCGATTATGTAAAAAATAAATAAAAGAAAAATGGGCTAATATATTGTTAACACCAGTTTAAAAAAAACTGTTAAAACTGAAGATTAAAAAAAAAAAAAAAAAAAAAAAAAAAGAAAAAAAAAAAAAAAAAAAAAAAAAAAAAAAAAAAAAAAAAAAAAAAAAAAAAAAAAAAAAAAAAAAAAAAAAAAAAAAAAAAAAAAAAAAGGAAAAACGAGAAAAGAACTCATATGAAACGTACCATGTGGCCTTTTTTATACTACTACCAAATGGTTTTACAAAATCCCACACATAGTGGCTTTAAAATCAAGCCAATTTGAAAATTGCGCTAAAAAAAAAAAAAAGGGTAATTTAACAAGGACTTAAAAGCCTGACTTAATGTTGCGGTCTTAAGATCCAAAAGGGACAATATTCTCCAAATTGTAAAACGTCTTAAGAGTTTTTGGTTCAGTAAGTAGCAGACAGTCTGTGGGTCTGAGAGCTTTACCAGAGTCACACCAATGATGTAACCAGATGTGAGTGTATGAATAGATTTATAGACGAGTGGCAGGATCTTGAAGGCTTTATAATCATACGAGTGTAACCTTTTACCCCCATTAGCAACTAACTGAAAAAAGTAAGATTTCTGGTGTCTCAAGCACCTTTTAAATGCCATATTATTTGTTTTACATGAGGCAGCAAGTGGCAAAGGCACATGTCATGTCGCTTGACTTTGCAAAAAAGGCTAAGCACAAACCCCTCGGGATTGTCGAAGCTGAAACCCACCTCCGAAGCTCCAGGCGTTGGATGTCGGAGGACCAGAACGTCGGCGTAGCAGCTCATGGTCTGGACAGAGTCGGCCAGAGATTCTCCTTTCTGCGTCGACGAGGTGGACTCACTGAAGTGGACGACTGAGCCGCCCAGACGCTGCATGGCCGCCGCGAAGCTGCTACTGGTGCGAGTGCTGACCTCGTAGAACATGGACGCCATCACCTTGCCCTGGACAGTGAGCAATAAGGAAATCCCTTTTGAGCTGGGCTTGAGCCAGACGAGTACTAGTTTCAGACAGGAGGGATCAGAACTGTGAACGTATGTGTTCTGCTCGGTTTGCAATGCTTGCTCAGTCTGTGAAGTCGTGCTGTGTGTGTGTGTGTGTCTGTAGTTTCACACACATTCACAGCAATAAACTGACTTCAACTAGAAGAGTGCAGATCTCCACCAGGCCTGGTCTCACCAAATGGCGCATGAATAACACGCCAACGTCTTAAGTCATTTTGCTTACGCCTGGCGGAGATAATAGCTGCAGAAGCTGTTGGTATTAATGTGCAGTAAGTACTCTTGCCTTTGTAATTCAACAATGAGCAAAGACCTTTGTGAAGAGGACCCACCTTCAGGATGTCCAGGCTTCGTTCCTTCTGAACCAACAAACGCAAAGTGTGTGCAACATTAAAAAGGTGCGAGATCTGAAACGCAACAAAAAACAAAAATGCCGTTCAAGTCTCAAACACTAAATGAAGGCCACTTGTATTTTATTTTTTTGGTCAGTTAATGCAACGGCGGCTCATCAAGTGGCTTGACAAGAATATCGCCTGCTCTGTTTATGCGTCGGAGTGTGTGTGTGTACCTGCTCTTTGCTGAACTGCTTGACTGACAGGATGTGCTGGCCCACCAGCGGGTGCAGCAGAGGAGAGGTCTGGAAGTGGGACACCGGGCCAGCGGGTATCTGCCCTGGTGCTGACTGAGGGGACAGCAGCCTCGACAGAGGAGGAGGGTGGATGTAACTGTCCAGAGCAACGACTTGTGGGAGCATAACCATCTCTGCAGGGAGCACAGTGACACAGTGCACCAATCAAATGTATCACTTATATACAGGAATACAGTATAATAGAATACATAGAAGGCAGATAATACATTTGAAAGTTAAAAAAAATAAATGTGATCTAGATTTCACTAACAGAAAAGGTTAAGGATATCTCCACCGCTAATAGCTACAGTTTTGCCGATGGTTTAAGTTAACAGAATGACAACTATCAAACCTGCACAGCACTACAGGCAGCTTCTGAGCCTGTTCTGCACAAGAGAGAACCGTTTACGTCCAATCACACGCCCTGCTTTCTCACTATTCTGCATGCACGGAGCCGTGCATGTCCCGCAGCATTATGGGAGTGGTAGTACCTGGTGGTAGTCCAGGATCGGAGGAGCGGTGGGTGCGAGGCGGCAGCAGGTAGCGGCTCTCTCCAACTGATCGCCGAGGGCTGGGCGCTCGGGCTCGGACCAGGCCTTCCCGGGGAGGAGTAGGACGCGGGTGCTCCGGAGTCTAAACCCCGCAGGAAACACGCAGTCTTACAACAAACGCAAACAACATCCACCACCCATGAAACTGTGGTCGCATGATAGTAGTTTCATCTACGTGCTGTGATAAATCAGCACACTGTATGAGTTTTGGCGTGTACACGAGGGCTTCAGACCAGTATAATTAGATACATTACTATATGTGCTCCCGAGTAGCCTTCAGCTATTATTTGCATTGAATTCCTCCGTTTGTATTACTGTTATCTTTTTTTTTTTGTATTAGCAGTTTATCCCCTATGCATACCCTCGGACTTTCTTTGACAGGTTCGAGAGGAAGGATCGAAGCAGTGGGCCAGGTCTTCACGTCTTCACCGTAACCTGGAGGTACCAACACCTGAGAGAGAGCGAGAGCTTTTCTTTTTTGTTTGAAACCAACCAATCAAATTAAATACATGAAAATGTAAATTAAAATTCTGTTTACACGTGTACCTCGGCTTTCATCGAGGTAGGTTGTACAAAGATTAAATATAAAATTATGCACCGCAGTATTCATTTTTTCCCAATTTTCCAGCTCCTGCGTGCTCCTTCAAATGGCAACACATGCTACAGTAAACATGGGCACAGTTATGGACCAAAGGTCACTTAATCCACAGGTTTAAGAGCAAAAAGGAGTCTAGATCTTGACAGTGGATCCTTGTCTCTTATTTGATAAAGCATTGATTGGAAAGCAAAGAGAGCGAGTACGGGATTCGGCTGTTTACCTTATGTGTGCACCTGCATTTCAAAGCTTTTAATTTAAAGGGTTTATAATTCCAAACTTATAGACCTACAATAAATGTAGCCAAACAGTAAGGATATCCCTTCTAGTGACCATAATTCATGAAGCTATTGTTTAACACAGCGCTGTCTGGCATGTGAACACAAAGAGGCTGCAACAAATGAATATGTATGTATGTGTGTGTGGTCGCTCACCTGGCCATCGATGTAGGCCACCTCTCCTCTTAGGACCACGCGGCGGACTTTACCCTTCACCTTGAGACCCTGGAAAGGTGTCCACTTTGACTTCGTGAACTGCATGGCCCGAGGAATAACCCACTCCTGCTCCAAGTCCACCTGAAAGGCACAGACAAGCGATTAAGTAATTAAAATAGAAGTGTGAGCATTATTTGTCAGATTATGTTGGGATTCCTATGGTCGGTTATGGCATCAAATGCAGCACAAAAATGAAGACATAAGTTAAATAAACAGATAAGTAGGGGGACCCAAAAATGCAATAACCACATCAAACCACCAAAATCATGTCGTCTCATTGTGTGTGTGCACCTCCACATAGGTGTTGTCCTGGACAGGCAGGTTGAAGATCCTGCGTGGGTTGTCATACAGACGCCTGATAATATCATCCAGAGTAAGACGTCCATCGCTGACAGCCGTCAGCAGCAGCGGCAGCATCGTTTCCAGGCCGGGGTAACCGGGAGGAGGGCAATCACCGTTCTTCTCCTCCACAGAGTGGGGTGCTAACGGCGCAAAACGAAACAGCTGAAAAACACGTCGGTCCCTACCTACGGCGTACACGTTCCAGAAACAAAACTGGTGCTCACTGACCGTGGTCTGTGGCGAAGCAGTCAATGATGTCCAGGTTTTCCCAGAGAGCCTCCACGTCCTCGTTTGTTCCCAGCATGGGTCGGACCTGCGCTCGCCCATCACCGATATCCGCCACGTTGTCCTCACAAAGGAAGAGGTGATGAGGTGCCACCTCGCACGTGACCTGGATGCCCTTCTGCTTCGCCGCTCGGATGATCAGGATCTGCACAAGAAGACGCAAGTCGTTTGACACCACCCACGGGGGGGGCACTGGGCAGGTGAAGCAGCAGAATGTCACAGGTATTCAATACTGCAGCTAAGAATCTAAAACGTACATCTGTAAAGTATGGGTACATTATGAGCATGTGTGTGAAGCATGGATTGATTGATTGATTGTTGTAGCACTACAAATCTCTGCACCATTTGATTTCTATAATAATTATTTTTTTTTTTAAGTGCAAAATAAAACAATGTTTTTTTTACCTCATCCTTCTTGGCCACGTGGCAGATGTGGACTGGCCGATGGTAGAGCTGGGCTACCATGAGGATTGCAGCCACCGTCTGCTTCTCAGCATGAGCAACGATGGGCATCTGCTTGGGCCACTTCTCAAAGTGCTTCACACAGAACCAGACAGTTTAGCGTGCGAACACGGAGGCAAAGTCTTCCACTTGTCACCGGGAAACATTTTATTTCACCTTCATTTTAACCAGATAAGTCAATTGAGAACCAATTCTCTTTTTTGAAGTGACGACCTGGCCAAGAGGCAGGTCGATACAAGACATTAAAACATAGGTGCAGCTAGTGCGAGAAAACAATATAAGACAAAATTCAAACATCACATTCTATACAGTTTATACAACAACAGGGATTATGTGCTGTGTTCCAGGGAAGCTATTTCAAAAGCAGATCAGAAACTATCTCTTGAAACGAGTTATTAAAGGAAGGTGACGAAATGAAGCCGTGGAGTTTTAGCATTTTTGCAACTCATTCCAGTCACCAGGAGCGGCAAACTGGAATCAGTAACAGCCAAAGGAGGTGCGGACTTTAGGAAGGACCGTACTAATGACTTTGCCGAAATGTATATTACGGTTGCTGCTGGAGATATTGAGTACTGAGCGGAGATATGGAGGGGTTTTGCCAATGATAGCTTTGGAAATATACTGATACCAGGGGATCTGTCGTCTGGTATGGAGCGGTGGCCAGCTGACGAGAGAGTACAGCGTCACCGGAGACAAAGCGAAAGGCCGCGTGATGGAGGACGTCCAGTTTATTGAGAAGATTTTGGGAGGCAAACCTGCAGATTAAGTAGACCCAAGATTGGGAGAATTGCCATCTAAACCAAAAGGTGTGCTCTGACTTTGGAGAGCAGCGTTTGAAAGAAGAGTGAACCGTGGAGCCAGATTCCCGGGTTTTTATTCGAGTTGACGAATTTGAGTTCTGACCCATCCTGGGAGGAGGTTATGGAAGGGGGCAGGCGACTCGAGGGGAGTTCCAGTTGAATTCCCTGCATTTCGTTTTAGTAGTATTTACGAGGTGATGGTTGGGGAAGGCGTCTTGGATACTATTGAAGCTGTGTTGCAGGGAAGTCAGGCAAGCGTTCATTAGTCAGCACAGCTAAAGTGCGAAGCCAGTGAAGTGCCTTAATGGCGATCAGATGCTGGCTCAGAGAAATATTTCACTGAGGAGAAGTGAATAGACCAAAAAAAAAAAAAAAAAAAAAAAAAAAAAAAAAACTCTTCCCAAACTACAAACTCGTTGCCCCGGTGACAAATTACCTCATTTCAACTCAACAAACTGGATTGGCTGAAAATAAAATCAAACAAACCATAATATTAAGACATATTTTGATGAACAATAAAATAACAAACCACATAATAAATAACTAAATTTCCCATTTGTGGAAGTTTCCCCGCAATAACTACAAAGACAGCAAACCAGACACATTAAAATACGCCGTGACTCCGCCTACCTCCATCCAGAGAGAGACATTGTCCATCTTGAGGGTGGAGTACGTGTCGTTCAGGTACATCTTGAGGCCGGCAGCCTGGCTAGCGATTGACGGCAGGACAGCGGCGTTGTCAGAAGCAGCGCCCACGTACAGGGCGTAGTCACACCGGCAGCCCGCTTTGGCCAGCTGATGATGCAACATAACGCAACGCAGCTTTGATTACATACTTGGAAGATGTACCATCAAATACAACCGATACAAAACAAAGACATTTCCTGCATTGGATTAACATTCAAATGAGCCTCATCAGACCTCATCATTTCTGCATTGACCTGCTTTGACCAGAGCGTCGACACTTGATTCCACTCATTGCCAAACGGGATCAAACGAGAAAGAAAATCTGGGCGTACCTTCTGCACCAGGGCCAGAGTACTGGCGTCCGTGATGGCAGGGGAGGTATTGGGCATCGCACACACCATGGTCACTCCTCCTGCCAGAGCAGCTGCTGTACCAGAGGAGAAGTCCTCTTTGTGTGTGGCACCAGGCTCCCGTAGGTGAACGTGCACGTCGATCAGACCTGAGAATCAGACCCGAAATAAAGATTTTTATTCCACCAGACGCTAAGTACAATTACATGCACACAAATACTCGATTTCTAATTCTTATCCTGGTTTTGATCATATGTGGGATATAACCTTTACACTGAACATAAAAGTAGCCCTGTTATTCAAATCCCAGTCTAACAATGTCCAGGTTTCTGGAACCAGGATATGATGCTTAGATGCACAAAACAGAAGCTGGATACTTCAGAAACCTAATAGGAACCAGGATATTAGAGTGTATATATACACACACACTGTGATTAGACGTTACTGTGACCAGGTAGTTAACAACCATGTGTACACAACAACAAATGTATATCTACCTCTCTCTATGTATCTATATATCAATGATTGCAAGATAATGTAATTATTGCCCATCAGAGCGTCACAATGTTGTACATCCTTACTTATGTTGTGCCATTTCCTTGCTACAGTACCAAAAGGAATATGTCTGTTGTCCATTGTGTAGCAGCAGACAAAAGATCAGACCATTTATAAAAAAAACAAAAAACAATCAAGAGTTGCTTCTGCTGGTTGCGGTGACTCACCAGGCAGACGGACCAGCGTCTGCGATGTCATGCTGTCAACGTGAGTTTTCACTGGTGGAGTCCTGCCAATCTGATGAAGAGCCTGAAAACACATAAAGTCATATTACTTATGTCGCCATCCAACTGTAGGCAGTGTTTAAACAAGCAAGCAAAAGAACTGAACAATGTTTGACCTGGACAAAGAGCTTGGTGCACTTGATATCGATGATGAGCGGGACAGAGTAATCGACGGCCATGCGTCGCGTCCTGTAGCCTTTGGTGACGAAGGAGGAGAGCCTGCGACCTCCGCTGTTCCTCATGGAGAGGTTGATGACCAGATCGAAGTGGTTTTCCTCCAAGTAGTTCATGATGCTGCGCTGCTTCTCTTTAGTGGGACACTCGCTGTCCTCCTCCTCAAATGGCCAATCCACTGCCGTCACCTGAAACAGAAAGGGTTAAGACAAATAAA
Source organism: Coreoperca whiteheadi (assembly GCA_011952105.1). NCBI lineage: Eukaryota > Metazoa > Chordata > Actinopteri > Centrarchiformes > Sinipercidae > Coreoperca > Coreoperca whiteheadi. The sequence goes on along the minus strand of CM022481.1, from coordinate 23,491,811 downwards.
AAGGTTAGAGGAGATTTCTGATGCTTTGCGATCATTTCTCCTTATGTTATGGTTTAATTTTACGACTGGTTGACACATTATTGCTCAGCTTATAGGTAACGTTATCTGCTTCTGTCTGGTGGGGGCTCTGACAGATCACCAACTACAAACCTAAGCCCGCCCCCACCCAATCAACAACTTGTGCCTGGCCAACGACCTGAATGAGTTCTACTGTCGCTTTGAGAGACAATGGAACAATCCTGACACCTCCCCCTGCAACTCCATCCAGCAGCTTCGGCCCACCAGCTCCACCTCAGCAGGGGCCTGGGGCCTCGCCACAGCTGCCCACCCCAGAGGCTCCCCCCTCCCCCACTGCAACAAACGACTCTCTCCATCCTGGAGAGGGACGTTAACAGACTGTTCAGGAGGCAGAACCCGCGCAAAGCAGCTGGACTAGACTCTGTCTTTCCACCCACCCTTGAGCACTGAGCTGTCTCCGGTGTTCTCGGACATCTTTAACACCTCACTGGAGACATGCCGTGTGCCAGCCTTCTCCCTCCACCATCGTCCCCGTCCCCAAAAACCTAAGGACCACAGGACTTAATGACTACAGAACCGTCACCATGACCTCTGCGGTAATTAAGTCTTTTTTAGCGGCGTGTGACGTCCCACCTCAAAAACCTCAAAGAACCACTACATTAAACGTGGCCCTCCACTTTGGCCTCCAGAGGGACCTACGCCAGGATTCTCTTTGTGGAGCACTTCCACACCGCCGTCATTGAGTCCATCCTCACCTCCTCCATCACTATATGGTACGCTGCTGCCACCGCCAAGGACAAGGGCAGACTGCAGCGTATCATTTGTCCTGCTGAGAAGGTGACTGGCTGCAATCTACCTTCCCTCCAGGACCTGTACACCTTCCAGGCCCTGAGGCGAGCAGGAACGATTGTGGCTGACCCCGCCCACCCTGGACACAAACCGTTTCAGACACTTGGTCAAGAGCAAGACGACACAGAAACCGTTTCTTTCCATCTGCTCATCAACAAGGCCACTGAGTCATTATTATACCCCCTGTACTGTATTAATACAGTAACGTTTTGCACATTCAGTTGTAAATATGTTGCACAATATACATACTGTAATTTAAATATGATTAGTATTTCTTACAATATTTTTTTATTATCTTATTGTTAATTTTTATAGTTACGACTCTTGGCCTGCAGGTTTATGTTGTCCTTCATATGTTTCTACTGTTTATTTTTTCGCCCCCATAAACCCCAAATAAAAATCCTCACATGTGGAAACCTACTTGGTAATAAAGCTAATGCTAATTCTGACGTCTGATATGTTGCAGTTTGTTTGACTTATTAGGACTACCGTATTTT
>CM022481.1:23447314-23479797 GCA_011952105.1 Coreoperca whiteheadi | reverse complement strand
AAAAATTAAAAAAAAAAAAAAAAACATTTTAAAGGATGTAAAGTGTTTAAACTCGGGTTACTCCTGATCAGCTTTGACACACTGTGTTTCAAACAATGCAAGGCTAACCTCAAACCAAAAATCCCTCGTCTTTTTGTCAGATGAAATCTAGAAGAAAAGTCCTACAAGAAAAAGTAAATTAAACCTTTTCTTGTAGTACTGACTACAATTACAAACGCGTTTTACTTTCCACGAACCTGTCTAGGAATTTCAAAACCCCAGTATTTCCGCATTTCTTCTCTTCTCGGTTACCGCATTAGGGCGAGAAGAGTTCATCCGTACCTCTGTGACATATTCCGGCGTGATAGGCAGGAAGTAGACTTTGTCAGCCAGGCCCTTGGAGGTCTGGACAGTGGCAATGTTGGGGTTGATCAGCACAGTCTGGATATTCTCTTCCTTGAGAGCCTTAATAGCCTGCAAAACAAAATAATATCAGCTAGAATAATGGCCTATTGGGCTACTTCAAAAGTTGATGACAGAAACTGTAAAATGTTGATGTCGGCTTTAAATCCTGAAAGGAATGTTCTTCTTAGTAACTTTATGTTCATATGTTGCTCTTTTTGAAACCCTTAACAGCTCAGACAGCATAACTGAAGTATTTTGCAGCCAAACAGACGTCCGATGCCAGCCTGATTATCACCTAATTTACCCTGCATCTCAATAACTACATTTGTCAATTTTACATCAACTACATCAGAATATCTGCACTACTCTTATCAGGGGGTATTTCCGGACAGACCTGGGAGCCGGAGTAGTCGAACTCCCCGGCCTGGCCGATGGACAGTCCTCCAGAGCCGAGGATGAGGACCTTCCTGGGTCGGAACACCTCTTCAGGCTTCGGGGAACCCGGGTAGGTGAGGTGGTCCATCAGACGCTGCTTCACTGGGGGGGGGGGGGTGACAAACATAAACACACAACCAACCCCGGTACTTCTATACTTGTGAGGACTTTCATTTAGATAATGCATTCTCCAGCCCGTTACCTTAACCATCACTACTAAATGCCCAACCTAAACCTAATTCTAACCCTAAAACCAAGTCTTAAACCTCAAACTGTTCTTTGAAGGGGTCTTGAAAAGTGAGGAACGGCCAAAATGTCCTCACTTCCAAGGGCTAAAACGCAAATTGGTCCTCACAAAGATGGCTGTACAAGGGCACACACACAAGCCTTTTGTTGGTCCTATTCAGAGAAGTACTGTAATACACTTCTTTTCAAATCACCACCACAACAACAAGTGTGTTTCAACAGTGTAACCACTTAATAGTAAACTGGTTGTCTACGGGAAGCGTTTTACATAAGAAAATTTACTTTTAAAAAGATTGTTGTTACCAGATTTGGTGGCTTTGCCCTCCTTGTGGTCTTTCACAGTGTCAAGGAATACGTCAAACAGGCTGATGAGATCTGTAGGACCGGCCATGTGCTCTGGGTGGAACTGAACACTGGAAAAATGCGCCACAAAAAGAATTTCTAAATCACATTGTTCATTAACATACGAGGCATGTGCCTAAATAAATTCCGGCATTCCCGGCGCGTATTACCACCCGGCGTCACGGAGACCGTTACCTGAACAGGGGTTGCGTGTTGTGTACGATGCCCTCATTGGTATGATCATTGGCGTTGGTAAAGAGGACGTCCCAGTCTTTCGGTAGGGTGTCGGGGTCGACAGCGAACCCGTGGTTTTGACTGGTGATGAAGCAGCGATCTGTTCCCTTGTGGATGCACGGCTGGTTGTGGCCACGGTTACCGTACCTAAGAGACAAGGGGGAAAACATTTAAATACTTGGGGTTATATACTTTGGTTCAGTTTTAGGACTAGCCAGACATGCAAGTTTAATAATGTGCTTATTAATAGTATCTGTTGTAGTCGTCCACCTTTAATATAAAGGACGGGATTGATACGACTTATACTTAAGCCACTATTTGCTCATGGAAATATATTAACTGAACAGATTCTAATGGAGACGTTATTTGTGGGTTTTAATGGCGATATCTCATGATTTTGTGTCTTATCAGAGGCTTTTCCTCTGTGAGAAGGAAAAAAATGTCCATTGGGATAACTACAAAACACTGATATTTTGATTTGATTTGTCAAATGTGACTCATTAACAAAACCCAACAATCACCTATAATGGTCAAACCATAAAATGACTTTAGTTTAAACAACAACCTGTGTTGAAATGCCCTGAATGTAACCAAAAACATAATTTTAGCATTGTCCTAAAGCATTGTAGGAGTTCTGTGCAACAGCTGCTTTCACCATTGCAAACATTACAAGTAACTAACACCTAGGAAAGGCATTTTAGTCATTTTAGCAATGTGAAAATGCAACGTTTCTTCGAGTCAGTTTTTGAAAACACTAAAAGATTTTAGTGCAACGAATTCAACCAGAAAACAAATTAAACAATTTCCTGGAACCTCAAGTCCTCAAAAACCTTTTGATTTTACAGGGTGTTTCAAAGTTTGTTTCAGCAAAAGACAGACACAATTCAATGTTTTTACCAGACCCAAAGTTAAATTTTGGGTTTTAATATAATCCAGCTATGTTCAGATGGGGCTTTGGACTTCCAGGTCCAGGTAAAGAGAAAACATATGTAAGGGAACCCTGTGAACTATCTGTAATTTGAATTTCACTGCAATCCCCTTGTCTGTCAAGATGCCAGTCACATTCCAGCAGGGTAATGAAAACAGTCGCTGGCCACTGTGACCTTCACACCGAGCCTGATAAAGCTCGGGGGAAAGAAAACCTCCCGAACCCCCACAGATGTGGCTGCGGAGGAGGGGCGCGCCTTGTCTTGCGTGCAGGCTTGTTTGTTTTAGTCTTTTTAATAACAAGGGCGATCGGGCCAACACTCCACTGCTCATACAGGAGGGCCCAGACTGCTGAGAACAGCGAAAATCTGCAGTTCCCATCACAAGTCTCCGAAAGAAAAAAAAAAAGCGTGTGGCCATGAATGTCTGTGTTTCTAGAGCGCGTAAAAGGGGCTTTGAAGAGGTACCCTGCCTCAGGTCACTGAGGGCACATTTCTGTCTTTTTCCTGTTCCAAAAATCTTCTAAAAGCTTGGCAAAAGACTGGCTGTGCTCCAGACCTGAGTGCATGACAGTGGTATGCTCAAATTGGAATCAAATGTGACACTTTGCTCCTTTAAAAAAGGCATTTCTCGGTCAATAAACCAATCAATGTATCGACTGATTCACTCAGCACTATTTGAGGGCTTGACGGATTCCCAATGAATCGCAGCCAAAATTAGATGAAGGAAATGATAAAGAACCGGTTGCTCGACTCGGAATGCGAATAATAAAAATCACTCTGCATTAAGATTGTGATCAATCAAGAATCTATTGCAAAACTGGTCTTAAAACAGACATTGTGGTGTTTACAGTCCTTTTTTTTTTTTTTAAATCATATATATCAAAACAACTTTGTTTGATGAAATTCAACTGCAGCCGCCCGGAGAAAGTTGCGATCTCAGAAATCGTTTTTTTTCACCTTTTGAATTGAAATTATGTTTTGGTGTATGCAAGTGGTCAGTTTGAGGTACTAACTTCATCTTGTAGGTCTTCGATCGGATGACTAAAGAGAGCAGCTGGTGCCCGAGGCAAATACCGAAAACCGGCTTGGGGCGTTCCACGCAGACCACTTTCCTCACGTTGTTGATGGTCGTCTGGCAGAGCTGGGGGTCCCCGGGGCCGTTACTGATGAACAAACCATCATAATCTAGAAGAGACAAGAAATAAATAAAAAAAAAAAACCAGAATAATGCCTGTGTTACCACTGAGGAACGTTGGACAAATATATAACACCATCAACATATGTGAACAATAAATGCCTCCAACTGCCCGTGTCTGACAGGAAACAAAGTGTATGTCACATAGAAATTTTTATTTTGCAGAGTCTAAAGCAGCAATAGACCACTTTATCGCTAAGAACTCCTTAACATTAATGACAAAAATACTGACAGCTCATAGCTTGGCGCTTCAAACCTTCCTTGTGCTGGTGCTGGTCCCACTTCTGTAACCAAATTTCTGAAAATACGTTTTGTCTTTTATTAATCTGTTCGCTACAGTTTTGCCAATTGAATTAACAAAACCACATGTGGGACTTTCCTTGAATCAAACAAGCATAGTCCCATGTTCTGCTTCTATGTTCTCCAAAAAAGGTCAAAACATGCAATAATTAAATCGCTGACATCTTGCTGACTCCGCAAACATCGTGGTCACTGAGGTTTATGCCCCAGGTCAACCAATCCGCTTCTCTACTGAACCGAGCAAGTCAAAATTAAGTCAATTATTAGCAGCGGAAGCGTGTGACGGACCTGTGATGTCCAGTGGGTGGTCCCAGGGAACAACAGTAACACACGCTCCTCTCTGAGCCAGGCAGCGGATCTGGTTGTACTTGACGCCGCAGTCCACCACTGTGATTCGCACAGTACCGCTGGGGTTGAATACTCTGGGCTCCTGGAGACAGGCAAAGGGGGAGAAACCAGAATTTTGACAAATAAACAAACAAGTAAAAAAACAAATCAGGACGTATTAATTATAACAATCTATTCAATCCTTTTAATGTATTTACTTCTAACATGTGTGGTCTACTCTGGATATGAGCTGTAATATTGAGCATTGAATTTAAGCTTTATATTGGTAACAAATTGGAGATCAAACCACCATTTGTCTTTGAATGATCTTGAGCCAGGAAAGCCCCGCCTCTGTCTTTGCACATGTTTTAAATAACTTGATGATAATATAAAGACAGGCAAAAAGCACAACATTTAGTACCTAGTTGCGGGGTTCTTAATAAGTTCGGCGTCCGGGTGGGTTACCTTCATGGAGACCTCCTGGACTAGGTTCCTGTGGTCCGGGTTATCAAAGGGAATACCGTCCTCAGGGGTCCCGTCCACAACCAGCTTCCCCAACATGGTGCCCTTCTCTCTGATCTTTTTGGTCAGACGGCGGGTGTCGATGCCTGGAGTACATGGACGCAATAGATGATCTTAAATTTGCAGTTGAGGTCCTGTGTTTTTAAATTGAAAAGCTTGCAAGTATCTCCGATTATATTATACATCATTGTATGCATCAGGTGACAAATTGTAATTTAACGACCTTCACACCCACTTCTAATTCAAATAGAAGCCAATTAGTTTGAGTACTTCATGCATTTAATTCTGCATTAATTTAGTTCCTATTGAAATATTCATTTTAGCCAATTTAGATTTAGATTTTCTGACCTTGTAATCCAGGAACACCTTGCTCTTTAAGCCACTGGTCCAGTGACTTGACTGAACTCCAGTGACTGGGACTCTCCGACAGCTCGCCAATAATCAGAGCCGCAGCGTGGATCTTTGATGACTCAAACCACTGAGTAAGCCAACAAAAGTACAAGAAAACACAGCACCATGCGGCGTTGGTATGAGTATTCTCTTTCATTTGTCTCAATTCAAGGCCTCTCAATTCAAGAAGTGTGAAAGGTAATCTATGATGCCACAGGGTAACCCCCCTAACGAAATACTATGATCAACGCTAAAAAAAGGTTAGACTCAGTTTCATCCTTTTCCCCCTCGTCTTCCCACACTTGTGTAAAGCTTAAACCCTAGATAACTGCCCACCTTGCTTAGTCCAAACTCTCCTCCTTCGTCCTCTGGTACGCCATAGTTGCCGACCAGAGGGTAAGTGAGAGTCAGCAGCTGGCAGCTGTAGGATGGGTCAGTGAGAGCCTCGGGGTAGCCCACCATGCCTGTCTGAAACACTAAACACACAAAATATTCATCAGAGCATGGCCCAGTCATGTCTGTCACATTGACACCTGCCATACTTACACCACGTTTTGGACTAATTAAAATATTGTGTGCTTTACCAGTTATATTTGAGTGGTACCAAAATTATTTAACATAAAAAGTATTTATAAGTTGCTCACACCAAAATTCAGACAAGTGTTAATCTGCTGGAGTAAATCCTAGATTATTTGCTTAACATGAACTCCTGCATATTTTGTACATGTCTTTATTAGTGTTTATGGTCATTTTAAAGCCAACCAATAGTGGCAGTCTACTGGCATCTAGACGTGAGGGAGTCTAGTGAACTACCAGCAGAGATAACGGATTTCCATTCTGTTGTGTGCGATTTCTACCGCAAGACTTCGCTGAAATCTCCACCACTTTATTCATGGTGCCTGGCTCATCGGCGCAAGTAAACGCATCAGAGAGCAAAGTTTGGCCTTGCATAAAACCAACATTGCCTAATCTTTAATTCGGCACGCGTGCCCCGCGTTGAGCTGCACTCACTACGGCACTGGTCACCTTTCAAAAAAAAAAAAAAAAGTAGTTCTTGCCATAATGACCTTAACTTCACATTCGTCTGCCAAAGAACACCAGAGGTGGTGAAGAAGAAGCAAGCGGAGTTGCAAAGATGCTGACATTAAATGGTACGGTGAGTGGCATTTACAAGACGAGGAGGAATGCCACGTAACTCAGGACACACGCATGTCAAATAACAGGTCATATTTATTTGGCAGATGTTTGAATGGAGTTTGGCGAGACGCTCCTGTGGGCAGATGGGATGGTAACGTCGGGTTTTGGCGCTTCAACGTTAACTTACATCTCTGGCTCACGACCGTTGTGGCACATCAGGGCAAGGAGAACAAGAACAAAACACATAAAGTCCAAAGCCTAAAAGTTACCTAGTTACGCGGGTGGGTTTTGCGTGGACTAGCTAAAGTAGCAGGTAGCAATACGTCGAAAGTATAAATTATCTTATACTTCAAAGAAGGACTTACCAACTTCTCCAGACACTGACGCATTTGCCCCAAAGAGGAGGCCTTTGAACGTGGTCCCGTCCTCTAGAATCAAGGTTGCCGTCGTTGTCATTTTGACTCCGCTAATGCTAACTGCTGTAACCGGAAAATTGATTAATATTTCAGAGTAACGTTGGTGAGGAGCCCGGCTCTCCACGTGAAACTCACGCGAGGAGGCAGAGGAAACTCAGCAAAAAAAACACCGAAATAAAACCAGGTGAGACCGCCGAGGAGAGCCCTGTCAGCGTGCCGATGGACCCGGAGGAGTTGAGGGAACAATAAAACAAAAGAAAGCAGTTTAGTTAGATAATTTCCTGGTTATTCGGACGGGACAGTGCGTGCTAAGTGTTCCACACACGCCTCCAGCAGTGTGGAAGTCGGCCCGCCGCCTGGACCGGTAACTTTACCACAGTAACGCACCGCACTTCCGTTGAGAAACTTCACAATAAAAGCCTCACTGATAAACTACTGTGGGATATAAATTAAGTATATATTATTCCAGTAGAAATTCAGGGCAAGGAACTGTCTGATTGCAACCGTCAGACTTTGATGACACTGATAATACGTATTTTCAAGAAAAATACAACCACATGTATAAAAAAACATATATATATACTTTGAGTTTATTGTTGCTGGCAGCTGTTCAAAATTCAGATTGTGTTCATATCAAATACAAAAATATGGTGCTATATATCACGATGTAACTTCATAAAGTTATTCCATAATGCCAAAGGAACGTGTCATTTCAATGGTCCTGGTGGTTGAAGGTAAAAGAGAGTGTGAAGTAGTCCAAGTGTGTGCAGTAGATTACATTTTACAAAACAAAACCCAGTTTTGCGCATTCAAATGATTTCTACAAACCTGATAAAACATTTTAGAATAGTGCATGAAGATGGTTGTGGGCAACTTTTGTAACTGCTACAATCACTTTTGTTGGTATTTTGCCTGGTGTGCGGTTTTGCAGATTTCTGCACATCAGAACTTTTATTAAAGCAAGGTGCTTCCACTTTTATCATGTCAACATCTGTAAATAAGAACTATAATGCTCTTGACATGCATATGGGGAAGAAAGTACAAGAAAATCTAATTAAACAAGGCACTTGTAAAATTGGCTTCACATTGCAGGTTATTCACTTTGTTCTATAAAATTCAACGTTTGTACATTTTTGTGTATCAATAAACTCATATTCAATTCAGCTTAACAGTAAGCCTTAGTGCAGTATAACACATTGTACCAAGCACAATCCATTTAGCTCACTTAAACCATTTTGACAGTTTTATAAAAAGGACATGATAAACAACTGCTGCTTAATCTCTTAATCTAAACTAGACCTTTCGTAAATAAAAGCTTTTATTAATCTGAGGAACGTATTGGCACCACAATCATTGTGACAGTTTATGTTTTGTTTTTTTAAAAAGGCCATATTTAGATCATTTAGCTGCTTAACATAATTAAAAAAAACTATTGTCGGCCAGTGCACTGATGATTTTCAGATGATGATGGTGTATCTACTACATATTTGTGGGTTATAGCAGTCCACCGCTGCTACGTAGTCTATTCACACACACACACACACACACACACACACACACACACACAGGAATAAATAGGTTATTTCCCTGGGCGACCTTCAGATGGGGATGTAGCTCAGTGGTAGAGCGCATGCTTTGCATGTATGAGGCCCCGGGTTCAATCCCCGGCATCTCCAGTTGAGCTTTTTCTCTCTACGTACATCGAGGAAAATCCTATCCGAACGTTTTATGAAATGAACCGATGTTACTCGCTTGACGACAATTTAAAAGCCATACATTTAACACACATAAATGATTCTTTGCTTTTGTGTCTGCTCCCTATATAATTATAGCTTTGGAAGCACGACACATATGGAAAGCTTTGGTCACCCACACATTCTAGTCTTGAATCCGCATGCATATATCGATGCATTTGTCTATGATAGCTAATAACCTATTAATTCCAATTAACTATAAAAACGGAATGTGGCTTCTTTAGGTAAAAATACCTCTTGGAGTGTAAAGCACACACATCTAGGCAGCCCAGTTATATTCAACGCATATCGCGTTTCCTTGAAATAGTTTGAGTGCTCTTCACTTGTTTTTGTTCTTTACTAAAATACCTGTGTCGAAATAAAATGCTGGAAATACAGGCCTGCTTTGGCTGCACTGACTGGAGTGTTTTCTAAGGCTGCAGCCACAGACCTGGATGAACTCTGACCCTGTGACATCATACATACATCAGAGGACATGTGTGTGCCGACTACAAACCTTCTGCACATCCAACGACAATAAGCCCTGGTTTACAGCAAAGGTCAGGCAGCTTCAAGGAGGAGGCTTACACAAGCGGGGACAGGATCCTGTGTAAAACCAGGCCAGAAACACACTGACGAAGGAGATCAGTGTAGCAAAGACGAGCTACACTGAGAAGTTGGAAAACAGGTTTTCATCCAATGACCCTGCATCAGTGTGGAGAGGCCTGAAGGCGATAACCAGCTACAGGAAACCACCCCCCCCCACACACACACACACTGCGGAGACTCCCCAACTGGCTGACGACCTGAATGTGTTTTACTGTAGGTAACCCCTCACCCCCTGTCACCTCCTCACCCCTCCAGACTGACCCCCCCCCCCCATCTGCACACAGGATCTGCGAAGAGGATGTGCGTCGGATCTTTCAGAGACAGAAGACCAGGAAGGCACCAGGACCGGAGGGCGTGTCCCCCTCCTGCCTGAAAGCCTGTGCTGACCAGCTGGCTCCCCCATCTTCAGACAGATCCTCAACAGATCACTGGAGCTGTGTGAAGTCCCCGCCTGCATCTAACCTTCCACAATCATCCCGGTCCCCAAAAAAACCCTCCATCACGGGACTAAATGACTACAGGCCCGTCGCGCTGACGTCTGCCGTCATGAAGTCCTTTGAAAGACTGGTGTTGGCCCACACGAAGGACATCACAGGACCCCTGCTGGACCCCCTGCAGTTTTCCTACCGGGCAAACAGGTCAGTGGATGATGCAGTCAGCATGGGACTGCACTGCATCCTGCAACACCTCGACAGTCTAGGGACATACGCAAGGATCCAGCTCAACGTCCCAGCCCCCACCTGTCAGCGGATCACAAACTTCCTGACAGACAGCAGGTGAGGCTGGGGAACGTCACATCCAAGCACCCAGACCATCAGCACTGGTGCTCCCCAGGGGCGTGTGCTCTCCACCACTGCTCTTCTCCCTCTACACCAACGACTGCACCTCAGGAGACCCGTCTGTCAAACTCCTGAAGTTTGCTCGACGACACAACGTGAACGGGCCTCGATCTAGGACGGTGACAAGTCTGCATACAGACGGGAGGTGGAACAGCTGGCCCTCTGGCGTGGTCAGAGCAGCCTGGAGCTGAACACGCTCAGAACTGTGGAGATGACGGTGGACTTCAGGAGGAGCCGTCCCCTCACCATACTGAACAACCCTGTGTCTACCGTGGAAGCCTTCTTGTTTCTGGGATCCACAATCTCCCAGGGCCTAAAGTGGGCCGTCCAACATCAACACCGTCATCAAAGAGGCCCAGCAGAGGATTGTACCTCCTGCGCCAGCGCAGGAAGGCCGTCACACTGTTGAACACTCAACACCACTCACACAGTTTCAGGAACCATCCCCGTCCAATAACCCTGTGACATCCGCTGTACCTGTACATATATCTCATGGTTTATGTAAATTTTAACACTTTTTAAATCTACACATGCTGTACATACTGTACATACTGTCATGTCCAACTAGCTCATGTACATAAAGCAACCTGTTAAAATGAATCCTATTTTTTCAGCACCATTGCACTAATTGTCATACTGTTTACTAATGTTACTGTTGCTTTATAACCTTCTAGCTGTACATACGTCTACTGCTGTGTATGTACATACGCAACGGAACCACCGGAGTCAAATACCCTGTATGTGTACACATACCTGGCCAGTAAAGCCGATTCTTATTCTGAAAACAACGCATTAAAACGTATTTGGCGAGAGCAGCTGACAATTCCCACAGTTGTAAATGTACCACAAGTCCCCGCCCCCGGCGGTAACTAAGGAGATCGCACTTATGTTTACTACAAAGATGTCCTCCCTGCTAGCTGCTGTCTTGGAGCTGGTCAACAAAATGAGCATAATGTAAAAGAAAAATCCACTTCATCTCAGCACGAATAACATTCGTCCCTGTACGGGCTTCCTACATTCGCCTGAAAATGCAACTGAAGCATCTTAAGACGCTACTAACACCCCAGGTAAGTTGACAGCGACAAGTTAGCTAACGTTAATGCTAACTGTTAGCTGACGATGAAGAGCACCGTCAGTTAAAAAAAAAAAGTGTGGCTATTTAACGTTAAAGATCTAGCTAATAATATGACTCGAAAGCTGTAACGAAACACTAAGTTTCTCTGGACAGTTCGGCATTCAAGGGGTTTTACTGATACATGTTTAACTGGCATTAAACACGTGTATTTTCAAGTTACATTTCTTTACTAACAACTGCGGCGCGTCATTCTGTTGGGGAAGAAAAGTACTGCAAATGGCTAAATACTGCGTCTTATAGGTTAGCAGCTGTCGTTTTGACCGGACAAATTACACCAGCTTAAGCTGTTAAAACAGTTATATCTTCCATGGAGTTTGGCGCCAGACCCTTACAGAACACAACGGAGGACATACGAGATGCTCTGCTCATCACTTCTGTTCGTTTTCTCTGCCTTTCCACAGGAGGGTGCCGCCAAAGTGACATGCATGACCTGGGCACCTAATAACACCAGGCTCGCTGTTTGCACTGTAGACAGGGTGGTGCTGCTCTATGATGAGCAGGGGGAGAGGAGAGACAAATTCTCCACCAAACCCCTGGACTCCAAGGTGAGGCCGGTGGGCAGTTAGCCTGAGACGTGGCCTGAGACGTGAGGCCAAATGCGTTTCTGTCAGTACGAGCCCCCCGGAGATGTGACAAAACTATACAACGAAACAACAACAAGGCACAAAACCTGGATGAGTGAATGCAAAAAGGGAAAGGAAGACAAGCCACTCCATAACAAAAAACACAGAAAGGGTTACAACCACTGTCATCATAGAAAGGATCCAAATTATCGAGTAACAGTCGGTGATAGGATTACTGGAAACTCATGGCATTAGTTTTAAGACAAGAGAATAAAACATTTTGAAATAAGCCGAGTAAAGACAGGGATCAGTTATATACAGGTGAACACACACCACTGACACATCTGCTGGACCTTATCATGAGAATAACCGAAGAGTTACAGTGTGATAGAGTGATACATGGTGTTTAAATTGGCCTTCTGGTCTACACCTCTAACGTCGCCTCTAATATGGTGGGTAGGATTTACTGTAAAAGTGTGTCAATTCCCCACTGATTGTTTGTTTATGGGTAGCTCTTAACCTGAACCAATTACTGCAACGTCACTTTTTTTTGTATTTCCACACACGCAGGCGTGAACAGTCATACCGTAGAAGGGACCGACGCGGCACAAGCTGCCCACAGGAAGTGTTTCATCTGCACGGGTCACTTTAATGAGAGCTCCCCGCAGTGTTTCACAGCAGAGACAGGCCACATCGGCCGAAATAAAGACGACGTCCACTAACATCCTAAAACGTGATGTTGCGACTAGGGTTATGGCAAACATGTACAGTATGTTCAATGGCACGTCAGCAAAATCTAGAATACAAAAAATGTGTTTTCCTTCTTCTTTTTCTTCCCACTCATCCAGTCGAAACAACAGGGCCCTATCATAAAACACCATAAAAAGTATACACTTATGAAATAAACCATTAACCTTAAACCTAAGTCCTCGCCATGGCTTTTAACAACATACGAGTATTCTGTATATTGTTAAAAGGCCTTCGTCCAACAGGAGTGCTGGGTTTGCTATTCCTGTCCCGCTAATGTCCTTTAGCAAGACACTTCTTTTACTTCAGATACGTCTCCATCTGCTGAAAAGTGTGGATTTACTTTTGTGGCCGAGGAATGCTGTTTGTAACATGTCAGTGCTCATTAATACACAGGACGGTGTTCACAAAATATTGTCTTCGCTCAGCAGTTTGACTCCTGTCTGTGTTTATATAAATATGGGAGCTTAGCGTAGCGAATGAATATGCCGGCTGTGCGTTAATAATAATCCACTGAATCCTTTTTCCAGTACGGGAAACAGAGCTATGTCGTCAATGACATGGCGTTCTCACCGGACTCCACCAAAATCGCCATCGGCCAGTCCGACAACATCATCTACGTCTACAGAATCGGGGAGGAGTGGTAATGGAATTTGGCTGATTTCATGTCCCACACTAATCTTAGATTTTTGTCACCCCATGCCGATGCATGCAAACAGATTAGTTTTTTTTCTTTTGTTTTTTAATCAGCATTATCTTCTCTCCTAGGGGGGACAAGAAAGCCATTTGCAACAAATTTGTGCAGACGGTAAGCAAAACACGCGTAGCCACTTTGCTTTGGCAGCAAGCTTAAAGAGCTGTAAAAAGAAATTGCCAACTGATCGTTTGTAGTAACACTCACCGTATGTATTATTATTTTTTTAAATGAATAGACAATAATACGGCTACTAATGCAACAGTTAGTTATTCCAAATATATTTGGGATTTTAGGTTGGCATGTACCACAGATGTTTTAGGCTGAAAAGGGATCGCAGATGTTAAATGAAGATTATAAGCATGTTAGAAATAGTGCAACCTAGGGGTTGTACAGTTTTAGCTGCCGTTTCAGTGTTAATTTGATGTAATGTCATTTCTAAGCTTTGGAAGCTTCGGGTTTCCTACTTTAATGGCTCTTGCGCGTCAGAAAAGCTATTGTTTTGAATTTCCAGCTTTCAGACATCCTTTCTAATGCAACATTGTATTCACTGTGTTTGCAGAGTGCTGTGACTTGCTTGCTGTGGCCTGCAGAGCCCGCGATTGTCTATGGATTAGTGGAGGGCAAGGTACGTCGGCAACGTGTTCTCCCCTCCCGTCAGTATTGCAGAAGTATCAGCAGGACAGCAGACATAGCACGGGTGCTTGTAGTAGTGGTGGTAATGGTGTCCTAACTTTTCAGGGATGTAGTCGTTCTCTCTGGTCTAACTGCTGCGTCAGAGGTGTTTTCACCTTGTCAAGACTTAAAATTTTTCCGCTTCAAATAATTTGTTGCCATTCTCTTATACAGAACTAGACAGATTTCAAATTTGACTGAACAGTTGCGATAACCTCTCTCTGCCTTCATGCAAAAATGTCAGCATTTAAAAGCTACTTCAGCTAAAAAAAACAATTTTTCTTTTTCATAGGTTCGCCTAGCCAACACTCTGACAAACAAGTCATCGACCATCTACGGCACAGAGTCCTGTGTCGTCTCACTGGCATCCAAGTAAATGCACAATACATATTCATATGTAATTGGGATCATCGGTTTGGTATAAGGTGCACTGTTGCTTTGTTATTCCAAAACATTTGGTGGGCGGAGGGGGAAGAAGAAAAGTTGACTGCACCGGTCCTTCTCAAAACGTCAAGCCAGTCGCCAATTTCACAAATGATATACTTGTTTATTTTCAGTGTTATTTGTCTGTTCTGTGTCAGTGTTTCTGGGAAAGGCATCCTGTCCGGCCACGCTGATGGGACAGTCGTGCGGTACTTCTTTGATGACGAAGGCTCAGGGGAGTCTCAGGTACCCAGAGCCTCACACACCATTCATCCTTATCTGCCCCTGTCATGTAAATTGGTATTTTTCCCTATCTAATCCTAGATAGATTGTCCACGTGCTGCGGCAACATTTGCCTCCAGTGCGTCTCACAGACTAACAAAACGCACACTCTGACGCAGGGTAAGCTGCTGATGCACCCGTGCCCACCCTACGCTCTGGCCTGGGGCGCCAACAGCATCATGGTGGGCGGCTGTGACAAGAAGGTGGTGGCCTACGGCCGAGAGGGTCACGTTCTGCAGACCTTCGACTACACCCGCGACCGGACAGAGAGGGAGTTCACCGTGGCCGCCACCAGCCCCAGCGGGCAGTCTGTCGTGTTTGGCAGTTATGACCGGTCAGTATAATGTTCTCTCAGCTCAAAAGGAACACCTCAGGTACCATTTTATAATAGTGATGCGAGTGATTCTACGTTAATGTGAGTAAATCCAATGCAAGCAAGTGGTTTTCAGCAAGTTGTTTCTTTTCCCAACGTTTCACCTAGGCTGCGGGTGTTCAACTGGGCTCCCAGGAGAGGTGTGTGGGATGAAGCCAAGTCTAAAGAGATTCTCAACCTCTACACCATCACCCGGCTTGCCTGGAAGAAAGACGGATCACGCCTGTGTGCTGTAAATACACCTTTTTGCTCTTTACTTCTCCGAGGGAGCTCTGCAGCGGCGGTTACGTGTGCATTCTCTTTCTGGTTCCCTTACGTAACCTGGTTTTAGACCAGGTTACTCCCTCGTTAAACCGGTTACTGTTGCATTGAAATCCTGTATCTTTACGATGCCATTTAATTCCTCTATTGTTACGATCAAATAATTGAAAACAAACCTAAAACGCAAATCTGTAAAAAGGTAAATGGTGTTTTATGTATTTAGTGTGTGTGTGTGTGTGTGTGTGTGTGTGTGTGTGTGTGTGTGTGTTTGTGTCTTGCCAGGGAACACTGTGTGGGGGAGTGGAGCTGTTTGATTGCTGCTTGCGGAGAACCATCTATAAGAACAAGTTTGAGATGACCTACGTCGGCCTGAGCCAGGTACTGAAAGATAACCAGGAAAAACAATGAAAATTGATTCATTTGATTTAAAAACACATAACTAAGACTTCATCATGTCTTTAATTGCATAAACAACTGCAAACCAATGAGCCGAAGTGAGGACCAAATAGGAATTGCAGCCCTCTCTGCCACTTTCCAATTAACAGATGATATGAAATTGAAAATAGGAGGTTGATTGTGCAATATCAGTCATTCAGATTGAATTAATTCAAGTGCAAACAACAGTCCACTATTTCAATTTCATAATTAAGAAAGAGACAAGAGACACTGAGGTTTTGGAAACAATCATCAAGCTTTTGGTTTAGCTACATCATCTGATTAATGCAACAGACAATGCAACAGACAGCCATGCGTCGAAGTATCCTTGAGCAAGATACTGAACCCCACAAATGCTCCCAAAGCCGCACCGTCGGTATGTGAATGTTCTCATATGTAAGTCGCTTTGGATAAAAGCGTCTGCTAAATGACTAAATGTAATGTAAATGTAATGATGGAAATGCATAGATTTTCAAGTTCTCTGAACAGAATATAAATATAGGCCTTTTGTAATTCCTGAGAACAAATAGTGTTTTATCTTATGTGTACTCAAAGCTGGGAGATAAATAACTTAACGCAGAATAATAACGTTGGAAACACAACTGATAGAAACGCATGTTAATGGCCTTAGAACGCAATCGAAGATATTCGGTTTAGCAAAAAGAAGTTAATTAAACACATTAATTGATTATGCTGCTGGTTCGAAAAAACATAGAGATTCAAATTAAAATGGATGAGATTGTGATTGAGAAGTTCATCCTAGCAGCTAATGAGACAGCTGATGTGGAATTCCATTTTCCACTCGAGTTCACGGGCAGCATTTTCTTGTCTTGTCCTGTTGCGCGCGGGTCTGCCGGGCCTCACAGCTGAGAGCTTTACTCTGACCCCGCCACGCTGCGTCGACGCACTGGTGTTTTTAAAACAAAAAAGGAGCAGATGAATCCCTGCATGTATATAAACTTTCAGGACCTTGGTGTTACGTTTTCCCATTGGCAAACAGGTAAACAGGGAGGGGACCCAGGCGCAGACTGAGGAGGCAGACCGATGACTTGACTTGAGATCTTTTAATGTCCTACTGGTAGTAGACCGACTGCAAACAGGGGCCCGTTTCAGAAAGGAGGTTAAGTGAAAACTTTGAGTATGTTAACTCTGAAATAAGGGGAACTCTGGAGTCCAGGCCGTTGCTGAAAGAGAGGTAACTTATGCTCGAGTCAGTTACCAGGGTAACTTACTCTGTGAACCTAACCTGGTCGGGAGCAGGTTTTCTTCATTAAACCCAGAGTTTCTCTCGGTCTCCTCTCCTTTTTTTAAAGAGGAAGCTGTGTTTAAATACCTCATTCATTCTTTCATTGCGCACATTTCTGTCACACATAGACCATTAAAGGGATAAAAGGGCATGTCCTTTTATGGACGATCCTGTAGATGCAGAGGCTTTTTTGTCATATCCCTGTGCGTTTTTATTTGAGCGGTATAGTTTTTCTTTACAGTCAATTAGATGCATCCATAATCTCATCCGTCCTTACATTAGTGACAGCAGCCATCGGGGCCGTTCTCTTCCATCCGAGCAGATGGTTTGCGTTGCTTGTTTCTTTGCAAATGCTAGTTTTCTGTATCACATCGGGGATGCAGAAGATGTTAGTAAGGCTGCTGTATGCAGAGCGGTAAGGAAAGTGTGCCTCGCTCTCATGCGCTTTCTGAGAATGTTTGCGTTGTTTCCTGGCCACAATACTAGCTACAAATGACATCTTCAACAGTGTTATTAGATTAATGTAATAATTAATCACTGAAGAATTGGATTACTTATTACTTTCTAAATCCCATACCAACCCCAACCACTTGAACAAGGAGAGACATGAAACTGACCAAAGTGTGTAGAGATGGTATTTAAATGTATTAGTAATTAGTTACACCCAACACTGTATAACAGTAATTAAAATTTAAACTTAGGGCGTTGACTCGAGCAGCTATTTTCTCCCCAGCAACCTCCCTGTCCTTCGGCGCTGCAGCCGTGTTGCTTTTAAAAAAAACAAAACGTGTTCATATTCTCCGTAAGCTTGTAGAAGCACATCCAATTCTGCTGGGGAGAAATATGCAGGCCTCTTTTCGTCTGCCGCTGTTTCCATGGTGACTCATAATATCTGCGCTCCATTGATGATGGCTTTTTATAGTTGTGGTGCACGCGCTTAACTCAGAGTCGGTCTACTTAGAGTTGATTAAACTAACTCATTTCAGCTGTTCTGTAACCGAAAACTCAGAGTTTCCAGTCTCGGAGTAAGTCAACTCAGAGTTCAAGTTTAAACTCAGAGTTGGTTGAACCTCCTTGTTGAAACTGGGCCCCTGGTTACAGGCAGGCAGAAAATCCAAATGGGCAGGCAGCCAGGACCAACACAGCAACGTAGTTTAACAAACTGACAAAGAAGACAGGGAAAACTCACAGACTAAATACCCTCGTGTAGGGGAGAAAAGGAGACACATGTCAAAACAGTCAAAGGCGATCAAAGAGCAGGAAGCAGGGAGGCCGTGGCTTTGTGGCAGAACAGTTGCCCGCCAATCGGAAGGTCAGTGGTTCGGTCCCCCAGCCGTGCGTCGAAGTATCCTTGAGCAAGATGTTGAACCCCAAAATGCTCCCGAAGCTGCGCCCTCGGTTTGTGAATGTTCTGATATGTAAGTCGCTTTGGATAAAAGCGTCTGCTAAATGACTAAATGTAAATGTAAAACCACAAGATACACGGGGAGAAGAGAATGTTTCGAAATAAGACGGGAAATGACCAAACATAAACCCAAAACCATGACACTTGGTCAATATAATTTATTGTGCTGATGCATGAACTCGTTGAATTTCACCCTCGTTCTTCGTAGAAGACAAATGAAAATGATGGGGATATGAATTTCATCTGTCTTATCTGTGTCTTTGTTATTTTTTTTTTGGTTGCATCTTTGCCTCCTTCTCCACTTGGCCGTCTCATATCGTCTCTCCCTGCTCTTCTAGGTGATAGTGAGGAACCTTTCCACAGGAACGCGAGTGGTCCTGAAGTCCTATTATGGTTATGAGATAGAAGAAGTCAAAATCATGGGCAAGGACCGCTACCTGGTGGCTCACACGTCCGACACTCTTCTGCTGGGAGACCTGCTGACAAATAAACTGAGCGAGGTAGGACTTTAAGGGTCCCTTGGCCTAATCACAAAAAAACCCCGCATACTTTCTCGCTTACTTTTAGTGATATCTAGCCAAATATTATATTTGAGTCCAATTCTGAAATATCTCGGACTTCTGCCTCCACCCCAGTACAATAGAGATTAATATAACTGGAAAATTACACTTGTGTGCTTTTGAAGAAACCATGTCCCACTGTGCACAAGTTTTTTTAAGTTTTGTTGGGACTTTTCCTACAGTAGTAGTTCCACTGAAAACTGTCGCTCTTCACTGCTTTCAGCAGCTTGAACGGAATCCATCCATCCCCTCAAGTTTGCGTCCCCGCCTGTTCCGTCGTATCACGCGCACATTGCCTTTCTCACAATAAATGGAGGTGGACTGTTCACCTCGTATGAATGGATCATTTGCAGTGGGTGCGCCTCCAACATTTTAATTGAAGACTGCCTCTCTCTCTCAGGTGCCGTGGCCCGGCTCTGGGGGAAACGAAAAGTTCTTCTTCGAAAATGAAACCGTGAGTACACACTGTCTTTGGCAACCCTACCTGTCCTGTCATGTCTTGTGCCTCAGACTGTGTCGCTGCCAGGTCCCTTACCACTGCTCCCATTATATTGCGTGCAACTGTATTATTTTTGTTTCAAATCTGGTGAAAAGCTTTCCTCCATCCACCACTGGCTTAGTGGATGACCTTGTGGACTGATCTTAATGACAAATTAAGATTCGCATTAAATTAAATGTAGTTGCTCCTGCGCAAACAAAAACAAGGCAATCAGTTTGCACATCACCATGGCAAACTGCTGAAAAGAAGCTGTCGAAGAGCTGAGAGACGATGGCGGAAAGGCAAACTGCATGTTCACGTTCGACATTTTTATAGAGCAAGTGTATAATAATGCAGTCAGGAAAGAAAGACAAGCCCATTTCTCAAGGATTACCTCAGAAAACCAAAATAATCACAATTGTTGTTATTTCCACAATTGACAGTGTTCTAAATCCATCACCCGCTCTCCGTTTTTATAATAACTCATCAACTCTTAGATGCGAAGAATTTGCTTCTTTTAAAAAAAAAAAAGAAAAAAGACAAAATAGTCTCTTGATAAGCACTGTAAACGCAGACACTCAAACTCCGTGGGACGTCCCTGCCCGTTGTCCCCCATCTACGATGTCACCCTTTGG
The DNA here is from genome assembly GCA_011952105.1 of Coreoperca whiteheadi. NCBI lineage: Eukaryota > Metazoa > Chordata > Actinopteri > Centrarchiformes > Sinipercidae > Coreoperca > Coreoperca whiteheadi. The sequence goes on along the minus strand of CM022481.1, from coordinate 23,459,847 downwards.
TATAATGTCAGAAGACGCCATCAGTGAAGTAGTCAAACAGATTAAAACCGACATCACAAATCTGGGAGGGATTTTAGACTCCGATTTAAATTTAGTTTCTCATTTTAAGAAGGCCATTAAAACATATGTTTTCCATCTCAGAGATATTGCCAAAGTCAGACCTTTTTGTAACTCCGCAAGATGCTGAAATACTCGCTCACGCTTTTATTACCAGCCGTTTGGACTACTGTCATTCACTTTTTACTGGATCACCCAAAAAGTCTCTAAGAAAACTACAGCTAGTTCAGAACGCAGCGGCCAGAGTCTCAACTTAAACAAAGACAATGGATCACATCACCCCAGTACTTAAGACACAGGTTACCTGTATCTTTTAGAACAGATTTTAAAGCCCTTTTACTTGTTTATAAAGCTTTAAATGAGCTTCCTCCTCCCTACTCTCAATCTATGTTCCGGCCGGATCACCAAGATCCTCCACTTTTAACACTTTATTGTTTTATTGCTGTAAATGTTAGTATTACAAAATGTTTTCTCTGTTGTTGTTTTTTCTGTCGTTTGTTTGTGTTGCGTAATTTTACTACGTAAAGCGCTTTGGGCTACGTGTTTGTGTGAAAGGTGCTTCACACATAAACCTGCGTTGAGTTTGATTTGACCGTATCTTTCGTTTCAGGTGTGCATGATTTTCAATGCTGGGGAGCTGAGCCTGGTGGAATACAGCAACAATGAGATCTTGGGATCAGTCAGGACAGAACTGATGAACCCTCACCTCATCAGGTGGGTCCAGCTACACAAAACAAACACACCTTATCAGAATGGTTCAGCAACACTGAAGAAACATCCTCAACAGGTGTGTCTAGTTCCAAAGAACAAACCCAAATCGCGGTAGTCGGACAGATATTACTGATTCTAAAATCGCGCCGTTTTGTCAGCCCAAATTACAAATTTGGGATGCTACACCAAAAGGCGTTAAGTTTCACCTACACATTTACTGGCTCAAAATCCGATCAATGTCTGGATGCCATTTGTGACCGTTGAGGCACAACATTGCCTAACACACCTCTACAGGAATAGTAAACCCCCAAAATATCCCTTTCTACATATGCATTTACCAATTTTGGGTTGTTCAGACATACCTACACACCTATTGTTGCTATCTTTCTTTCTGACAGCAGTTCAAGACAGTATCTGTTTGCAGCTCTAGAATGATTGTAAGGAAATTCTGTTAGATGTCGGAAACTGTATAGTAAATTAATAAAAGTCCCTTTTACTCTCCTCTGTAAGATGAATTGTTTTTAATTCAAGTATTCACATATGAAAATGCCAATTTAATATACATGGGGTTCAAATACAGTCTCTTCTAGTCTTGTTTGACCACAGTCCCAATAAACTATGTATTTCCAGCTCTGTCCATTAGATGGGTGTATTGAGCCGTGCAAAAATTCCAGGTATCATTACAATAAGGCTTCAGGAGAGTCTGTGAGACTCAGCACATCCATGTTAAAATATTCAGCCCTGTCAAAAGTGTCAGGACTGACTGTCCCCGGGTGACTGACTAATGGCCGACTGCTGTTGAGGCGAGCAGGTTTCAGGATGCTCTGACTGCTCCTCGCCTCCGGCTGGACACCGTAGCATGACAACCTCATGATCAGGGCTAATCTGGGATTCCAAGTACGATGCAGAGAAGCCGAAGCCAATTACGCTGAGCTGACGCTGGATTTAATACTTCAGTTATGTTACATTGACCATTGTTTTGGTTTTTTAATCGAAGCTGTGCTTGTGTGTGTCTTGTATGTGCAGCGTCCGGCTAAATGAGAGGAAGCAAAGGGGAGTTGAAGACAACAAGAAGCTTGCATATCTGATTGATATAAAGACCATTGCTATTGGTAAGAATGTGTGTCTGGGAACAAGGAGCGGGCTCACTGTGGTGATGGCCATTCCACACACATAACCACACACTGGAATGAAAGCTCCCTTAAGCTTTTACTGGCAAAAACAAACTAACAGCGATATATTAAAGCTTTTTTTTTTTGGTATCCAGCACGTAGTTATCCCAGTGAGATGTTGTGGATGTGCACACAACTGTTGTAGGCATTTGTGCAATTACAATTCTGATTTGACACCTAGATAAAGGTTTAACAGCCTGCGCGTTGTACTTGTACTTTGCACGAATATTGAATATATTACAGCCCACTATTCTCTAGAAAAACATACTTAAAAACAAAGATTCTTTAGTCTTCGTGGCAGACATTTGCTGTGATGCGGGTAGTGCTGTTGTTCACTGGTTTTACTGTTTTGAATCGCGTATGATTTACATTGAAGGATAATAATGGTGTTGTTCTATATCTTTCTTAGTGTCAACCAATCCGATTGGGGGGGACACAACAACCCAAAAATGTGTTAGTTCGTCTCTCAATACTTTCTGACTTTCTTACCTTGTATTTGACTCTCAGCCCCAAGCCCATTGGTTCCTACTGAAGACATAAAAATCTTTTAATAGGGATAAAAAATATATCATAATCTCCTTCTTTTTTTAAAAAAAAAAAAAAAAAAAGGCTTTAGTCCTAAAGTCCTAAAACAGCTGGCCAGTGTAGTTTTTAGCAAAAGTTACTCAAATAAGAGTCCATAGTGCATTTTCTGGGGACTATTTTCAGCTGCAGGTTAATGCACATTTAATGAGCTAGTGAGTATTTGGGGCAGCAGGGCGGTGTATGTGGGACTGAGACAAAATAAACTACAGTGTGTGTGTGTGTGTGTGTGTTTGTGTGTGTTCACGGCAATGGTGGAGCATGTCACCAAGTGCAACAGAGTGGCTCATTGATGTGTTTTTAATAGTTTTTGGACGACAACGGAGCTCCATGGCACTGAGGAATATCAGGCTTTGGATACACAGACAATACTTGTTAGTAGGATCAATGGATTGTTGGTTTTGGTCTTGCCATGGGATATTTGCAAACAGCAGGAGAAACGCAGAATATTTGCCAACCTTATCCCTATATGCCCACTGTGGTTTTGAATCTGTGTGTGCTCCACGGTAAGAACAGCTTGGTTAGTGAGACTTTAGAACAATAATTTGCGAGTACCTGACCAGGCAATAGTGAGTCACCAGTCTTGAACAACAACCCTGTCAACACTTTCAAGTTCGCATGTTCATTTTTGCGCCGTGGGATTGTGAGGTGCGTTTCATTGGAGAACAGCTTTTGAACACTGATGATGCTGCCGTTATTATATATTTCTCTCTATGAATCATCCGTTTCAAACTCCCAAACTTCTACAACTACAATAATTGAGCTGCATAATAACCGTAGAGTGGACCACACTGGCTGGACCGTTTTCCTTTTTAATTAAAAAGTTGATGTAGGCCCGATATATCTGCAGGCTTATAATATCAACTTGATCCCAGAGCAGGTAAGGCTTTAGAGTAGAGAAACTGCTCACTCTGCCTGATAGAATCATTGATGATTATGAAATGACTGGCTGATTTCTCATCTCAAATAAAAGGCCATTTTGAGCAACACTGTCACACTGGCCGTCTGACCGCTGCTCAGTTAAACTTTCCTTTTTTGTTTTTTCTCCCCTCAGTGGACTTGGCCGGGGGGTACAATCTGGGAACCATCAGCCACGACTCCAAGATTGACTGGCTGGAGCTCAATGAAACCGGCCGCAAACTGCTGTTCAGGGACAAGAAGCTGCGGGTGAGAATGAAACCTCGGCGCCCTGAGAGGCCGAGAGGGCAAATGCTAGACAAGCTGTTGATTAGCAAAGTAGCAGCCTTGCCTGGGGCATGTCTAAAGTTATAGTCCCATACCCGAAAGACATGTCTTGTGGGTTTTTGGAGAGCCATTTTGGTCCTCTAGTAATTCAGAATGAATGTGGATCGACTTAGCCACAGGGGGCGCCATAAAGCTCAATTAAACTTTACTGTCAACCCATTCGCAAACAGGCGGTGATGACATTTCAGTTCTGTTAGGCCAATGGTGCTATACTCAACATTTAAGCAGTGCAGACAAGGAAGACAAGGTTGCAAAAAGACAACATAAGGCAAAACCAAAGAAGTTATGTATGACATTTTGTTTGTCCTCTAGAGATTCCCAAACGTTTTGGCTTGTTGGACCCTTTAAACGGAGCAATGTCTACTTTTCCATGTTTTATTCGAATCGTTTCAAGGAGCCTGAAGAGGTGACATTATCCAAAATGTACCAATCAGCCAAAAATATAAATAGAATTTTGTCTGGCACAAATGTTTATTTATTTATTTCCTGCTTTCTTTAATTTTGGGATGTGTTCAAATGGGCCGACCAACATTTTTCATACAGCACATTGTTTTCAGTGAAAAAACTGCATTTGTTTTGCCTTCACAAATGCAAACAATTGCCACGAATGAGAGCCGAATTCATTTTGTTTTCTTGTTTTTCTTTATTTCTAAAAGCATGCTTCATTTATAACTAATACACAATAAGACTCTCATTTGTTACTTACCCTGCAATGTTTGGCATATACCTTACCAAAACCTTACGATACCTAAATTCATAAAACCTCTCTGGATTTATTCATCATTGTTTTAAAATGACCAAATACAGAGATGGAAATAGAAATAGCGTTTTATAAAAACATATAATAATGAAGACATTTCAAGCAGCTTGAGCCTTTCTCACCCAATGTTGTGTTGTAGTACAACATTCTTTGTACAGGGTCGTAGGAGGGAGTGAAACTTGTCAAACCCGATACGAAATCTTTCAGGTATTTAATTGAAAGGGTTTGATCACGCAGCGCACACCGATGACTGGAAAGCACAGCATTGTGAATTGGTCGTTTTGGTGATGCTCGTCCTTGCCTAATCCTTGAGATCATTAGGTTTTCTTCAGCTCCTTGTGTCCTGTTCCACTGATTTTCAATGGAGAAACGCACATTTCACGTTTCCCACCTCAATACGTAAAAACAGGCGACATTTCTAAAAGGCCCCACATTCTGTTCTGTTCTATGCTCGGCAGTGCTGAGGTTCACGGCTTCCTCAGGAGCTGTGTGCAGGATGAGTGTCGGTGTCAGTTGTTGCCCCGGGGTAATGAAACAGTTTGATGTTCAAGCCCTGGGGCAAAGACATGGAGAACTCTGGTAATTGGGAATGAATCCCCCCCCCCCCCCTTAGTGGCTTCAATTTTTTTGCTGCACATAATAACATTTAAAGATTTTTTTATTTTTTTTTTTTCAGGTACAAATGTGTAAGTTTTTCAGTTGGTACCAAACTAACATCAGCAGGACGGATTTTGAAATATGTATGTGCGCAAGTGGCTTAGGAAAGAACTCCAATATGCAAAGGATGGGATGTTTTAGGGTAATTAGAACCAAAAAAATCTCTTTAATCACTCACTCTGCTTTAGACGCTTTCAAGTTTTAAAGTTTTCTAGTCAGAATAGAGTACACTAAAAAAACATAACTATGTTTTTGTTGTGATCCATATAGCGGTAAATGACTCTTTTCTGCTAAGGAAACGGCCTTTAAGTGTACTGACGGTGCATTAAGATTAGATGCACAGCGTGCCGTCGGTCTATTCAGTGGATAAAAATGCAACTGAATATACTTAACAGACTGCAAAGGATTCATACTGTGTCACACATTTTTGGATGTTCACGTTCATAGCACGTATTCATTGCACTTCCCACCAGTAAGGAATCACAAAAAGTTGTATAACAAATGTTTCTTTAATTGAAACTTGAACTTATCAACAGGCTGCTCCTCCCCGTTGCATTAAAACCTGGCCAGCTGAGCTCCAGGGTGAAACTGTAGACGGAGCATTATTAAAAATGGTGGGAGGGGGAGCGATATTAAGCTAGCTGATTACAACAGTGGGCGGTCTCTCACACACACACACACGTACGTAGTAAGTGCTTGGGGAGCCACTGTATCTTATAGAATATACATCAACCCATCAAGAGCAGAGTAGAAGAGATTGCAGTGTGAGTATTCATGTGGAGCTGGTGGAAGTTAATCAACTTTGTTCAAGCCAAATGTGTTAAGCTTTTGAAACTTTAACTTTCCAACACACGGAAAATGGGGACAGTCACTGGGTTTTACTACAAAATCTGTCCTGTTTGATGCTGCATGTGGTTCTGTCCCCGCGTGTCAAACACCCTTTTGACACTTCATATTGAATGGACAGATACTGTATGAGAGGAGTATTGATCTTCTCCTCTTAACTCTCCGCAAGCGAATGAAGTCCTCTGGTACGCTCAGACCATCGCTGATGATGAAATTAATTATTAAATTAAGAATTTCTACGCCCCTCTCCTTCCTCCTCAGCTCCATCTGTATGACATAGAGACCGGCGTAAAGGCCACGGTGCTGAGTTTCTGCTCCTATGTCCAATGGGTACCTGGCAGTGATGTGGTGGTCGCCCAAAACAGGGGGAACCTCTGCATCTGGTACAGCATCGACAGCCCAGAGAGCATCACCATGTTCCCAGTCAAGGTGAGACTTTGTTCTCTTTCTATGTGTGAGTGTGCATGTGTTTGGAGCAAAACAAAAACACATCTCCATCGGGTCACGCATTCACATGACTGAAAGAGTTATTAAGCATATGATTTCACAATTTCCATCTTTTCATTTGACCCTCTCCGCCTGGTAACTTCCCATGCCTTTCAAACGCCACCCACCCCCCCAGTTTGTAAAGCACCTGTTCCGTAAATACTTTGCAGTCTCCGAGCCCGTTAAAGATAAAGCAGCTCCAGAACCATAGGAGAAGATTATACAATTGTTTTTCACAGGCTGGGTAGTACTTCTAATGGTGAGTAAACTGGCCTGTTCTGATTGTGCAAAATCGGTGGAGTTCCAATTTAAATAAAGGCAAAAATTCCTTTAAAATGATCATTTTCAAAAAGGTTTCCAACTCTGACCCATTCAGGGTGGTTGTGCTATAACGTTTGCAGTTGATAAGTTTTTTTAATAGTTTCCTGTTTTTATACCCAAACCACTTGTTTTACTTCTTTACTTTCCTCAAGCTTATTGTCTCTGTGCACCTTGTGAAGCCGACTGAGCAAGTGTTTTCGACGCTGCTGTCCTGGGGCAGTTACTTGCCCTGAGCAGGCGCGGGTTTTTAAAACATGCTTGCGGATCACTCACTGATGTTCTCATTAATAATGAAAACCAGGCAGAGCGAGCTCTCGCATTTGGGCAGTTGGACCATCACATCGTTTTGCAAAGCGCATCAGTCGTTGTTGTGCCGACATATAAACAGAGAGCTAACGGACAAATCATTGCTGTTGTACAGTACATGTCCACGTCATGTTTGGCCCATCTTTTTTTTTTTTTTGTTTCAATGTTTACATTTTTGCAGTGACTTCTTTGTGTTTGGATTACTCATTAGAGCTAATAGCTAACTAATAATTACGACATCCCTGTGGTGGAAGAAGTTTTCAGATACTTTACTTTAGTAAAAGTAGCATTGCCACGCTGTAAAAATACTCCACTACAAGTAAAAGTCCTGCATTGAAAATGTTACTCAAGTGAAAGAATGTAAGATTCAACTTTATTGTCAGCGCACAAAGTACAAGTACTGAGACAATGAAATGGAGTTTACCACCTAACCAGAGGTGCAAAAGGCAGTAAAGTGTAGAGAAGAGGTAATATATAAATAACAGTGAGAGGTAGATATGAATATGCTACAATATATACAGTATGAACAGCATTAACTGTTTGAAGATAGATATATACATATATACAGGAGATATATACAGGGCAGCATGTGCAGCAGTTACACTAGGCATTGCAGGTATAAGTGTAAATATACAGTGCAGGTGTAAGTACGAGTAACACTAGTAGTAGATTATATTCCCGAATTAGCAGCTGAATGTGAGTACGCCGTACACACTATTGGTCAGATGTGTACCGTATTAACAGTAGTATAAATATGTATTGGTATGTGACAGCATAAACTGTGCAGCTAAGTGTGTGTGCAAGTTACTCTGTTAAAGTATCAAAAGTAAGTACTCAATGCAGAAACATGGCTCCTGTGAGTTCTATTACTATATATTATATAATGTGATTTTTTATTACTGATGCATGAATGTGTTCTTAGCATTTTTATTGTTGTAGTTCGTCAGGGGGCGCTCATTTTTAAATTCTATGTTCTGTTAAGTAGCTTAATCTATAACAGTGCATCATATTTTATAAGCTGATCATATCTTTTGGATCAGTCTTTATCTGTCAGGTAGCTAGTAACTGTAGCTGCCAAAATAAATGTAGCAGAGTAAAAAGTGCAAACATGTCCCTCTGAATCGTAATGGAGCAGAAGTATGAAGTAACGGGAAATGGGAGTGATACAGCACCTCAAATTTGTACTTAAGTGCAGTACTTGAGTGAACGTACTTAGTCACATTCCACCGCTGCGACATCCCTCTCTTTAATTCAGGTTTAAACTGGTTTCACCTCTCTTTGTTAGGGAGACATTGTGGATCTAGAAAGAGCCGATGGGAAGACAGATGTGATCGTGACGGAGGGTGTCAACACTGTGACGTACACACTGGACGAGGGCCTCATTGAGTTCGGCACTGCTGTTGATGACGGGGATTTTGACAGGTACTCTTAGCCTCATGTACTCTGACAGAAAATCAGCCCATCGCTGTCGATCTTGTCAAGTTGAACATCCATCCGGCCTTCAAACCGCGTGCTGCTTTTCTGGGTCAGAGTCCCAGTGACAGCAGGGCGAGCAGAACAGGCCAGATGTCCTTTTATCCAGCAGCTTCCTCGAGCTCTTCTTGAGGGTTTCCTCAGAGCTCCCAGTCCAGCTGGGAGATATAATCTCTTCAGTGTGTCGTGATTTGAGCACCTCCAAAATGATGCCTCCTCATCAGATGTCTGAATCGTTGTAACTGACCTCTCTCCGTTTGGAGGAGCAGCAGCTGAACTCTTCAGTGTAGCTCTGAACCCTGTCACACAAAGTGAGGCCAGCCGGACTTGTACTTGTATTTCTGATAAGAGATTGACTGTATTGTAGCTAAAACAGGGTAGCTGCAGGTCTTAAACTGTTAAAAAGCATTGAATTCAGTTTTCTAAAAAAGGCCTTAGAAGATATTATGAAGTCAAAAGTCTTAGATATTTTCTCTTACCTGCTGTAGGCAGTGATATTAATTATAAAATGTTCAAGTCCTTTTTTTTTGTGGACCTGTAGCAAACACTGTCACCACTGCTAGCTACAGCAGCTAGAAAGCTCATCAGCTCAGAATGGGCAAGTGTCAATTTTAGTAAAAAACTTAAATGAATGACTCTCATTCAGTTGGTTACTCCATACATCCATTTCCGATTGCTGATCCGGGTCCAGATTGCATCAATTTAATTAATTATATCATTAGGAATTATTATTATTATATACTGCTGGGAAGTATTGAAAAAAAAAAGAAGCTAATTCTAGGCCGTAAACTCTATGGCCTCTACTGGTTTTCCATCATACTTTCATACCTTGGCCGGTATGATTGTCGAACAGGTAATAAATTACTCTGTGGTATTAAAAAAATGATATTTAAAAAGTCTTCAGTTTGACTCGGTGAACCCTGCAGAAACCCTGTAAGAGAACGAAAACCTACTGACAAAACAAGAGCTTTGTCTGTGACTCAACGGTCTCTTCACCGTCATTGTAAGATAGATAGATAGATAATCTCCAGTTGGGACCTATTTATAGGGCTCTATTCTTAAAAGAGGGCTATATTGTTAAGAATTCTTGAAAGAGGATGTCGATTCACTATGTCAATGTCAAATTTATTTATAAAGCACATTTAAAATGACCACTTTTGCCAAAAGTGCTGAACAGGATAAACCCCCACATAAACAAACAATTTAATACCAAATGCAAAAAAAGAAAAGAAAACAATAAACATATTAAAAGAACAGCAGCACAATAGAAAATGAAATCAAGGTATCAAGCTCCACTAGGTTTGAATGCCAATGAGAAGAGGTGGGTCTTTAGCAGCGACTTAAACGCTTCTAGGGTCTGGGCAGCTCTTATAGGAAGAAAGCTGTTCCAGAGATTCGGGGCACCCACTGCAAAGGCTCGGACACCTCCATTTTTGTGCCTAGATCTCAGAACATCCAAGAGCATCTGGTTGGTCGACCGCAGTGCTCTAACTCGAGAATGACAATGTAGCGGTTCTGCCAGATAAGGTGGCGCCAGCCCATTTAAAAGCAAGCATTAAAATCTTAAAATCAATCCTGAAGCGGACAGGAAGCCAGTGGAGGGAGGCCAAAACTGGTGTTGTGTGATGTATCCCAGTGGCAGCATTTATAATGAAAAGAGGATGGGGCCCAAAACGGAAGCCTTGAGGGACCCCACAGGTGAGAGGGGCCGCAGTCGACGAATATTTGCCACCGTGACCTCCAGGACACCGTGCCAACCCTGCCACTGACTTGTGAATTACCACAAGTCTGTCGAATATTTCCACAACTCTGCTGCTGCTCTGTATTTTTAGAATTGTGGTCGGTGTACAACTGTTCTCACACTGCCTCTGCAATAAAAACTACTGTTGAAAATGTCTGTTCTGTCGTATCTTGCTTTATGTCCTGCTGCCAGACTCCACTTTACTTCTGTGTGTGTGTGTTGACAGAGCCACAGCATTCCTTGAGACTCTGGAGATGTCACCAGAGACTGAAGCCATGTGGAAGACGCTCAGCAAGCTGGCTCTAGAGGCTCGCCAGCTGCACATCGCAGAAAGGTCAGCAAGACACACACACACACACACACACACACACACACACACACACAACCTTGCAAGCTAATGTTCGTGTCTCTCTGAACTAATTACATTCTCTATCAGTCTTCATTGTAATTGAGACTTATCTTTGGGACCGAAGAGAAAGGAGACAACGAGGGCAACTTGGTCGCCTGGAATGGAAAAAGCACACTTTTGGACACATATAAATGTGTATACACACAGGTTTGCAGCAATATCTTCTTGGGGACCCGTCATTGACATAATGCATTCCCTTGCTCCTTACCCTAACCCTAACCGTCACAACTAAATGTCTAACCCTTACCCTTATTTGTAAAACCAAGCCTCAAAAAGTCCTTTAAACTTGTGGGGTCCAGCATTTTGGCCCCACAAAGGAGGTCGTGCCCCACAAGTGTAGTGGGCTCCTGGTTTCTGGACCCCACGAATATAGTAAAACAAGAGCACACACAGCAGATGACTGTGTTGCTGCCTGACCTCCCTCTCTAACTTCATTAATCATCAAAGGCAGTATTTTTGTTTTTTTCTGACATAAGCATTTTCTCTCTCTCGCTCTCACCATCTTTTTTTCCTCTCTGTTTTGAGAAACTTTTCAAATTTGAATTCTCTGTCATTAATAATGCATATGCTGTTCGTTAGGCATCGGCTTGATCTGCATAAATCATGAAATCGGGGAAAGAAACGGTTTTGTCTGGAGTGGGTAATGTTAATGAGGGAGGGAAGCGGAGAAAGAGTCAGACAGAAGGAGTTTTGTTTTGGTTTTTTTTACAACTTTTTTTAATTTATTTTTTTACTTTTTTTCTTTCATGACTTGTTCATTAATCTGATGCAACTGTTCAGAGAGAGTTGGTAATAAAGTGGCCAAATGCTAAGACGTGCCTTTTCATTTCTCAGCGCCTCAGACTGCTGCGTATCTAAAGGCTAATTAGACAAAAGCTCTAATTTATCTCTGTTCATTAAGTGAACCGAGCGCTTTCAGAGCGTTGCCCTGCCAGTAATACCTTCTACCTTCACTCCACTGAATGTTTCTTTCTGCGTTTCTCCTTTCTCTCTCGGTCTCCCTCTGTTGCTTACTTGCGTGCCGTTTTTTTTTTTTTCTTTCCCTTTTCCTTTCTAGGTGCTTTGCTGCGTTGGGAGACGTCTCGATTGTACGTTTCCTCCACCAAACAAACCAGATTGCAGACAAAGTTTCGCAGGAAATGGTGTGTTTCATATCAGTAACAGATGCACGACACGACAGTACATCTGCACACTGACCATACATAAAAACAGATAAAGAGTTTTGAGGGTGGTACAGATATTTTTGGATCAAGTAGCTGTAAATGTGGACATTTTGACGCAGCAAAACCTGAATAATTCAATGTTTGCTTTAAAGTTTTATGCCTCTCGTGGTGGAAAAGGAAAACCAGCCTTTAGAACGCAGAAGAGCAAAACTCTCCACTGGAGTCTATTAATTCAATTCATTTTCACTGAATAGAAATGATTCCTTAACAATTCACAGAAGGAAATTAGAATGAATACCCCAACTCTGATCATGAAACTTTTACACAAAATGCGTACAATTTTCTCAACACAGTGCAAACTGAGTGATCACTGGATTGTGTGTGTTCCACCGTGCTTCTCTTTTGACCAGGGAGGAGATGGAACGGCGTTTTTCCAAGTCCAAGCCCAAATGGCCATGCTGGATAAGAACTTTAAACTGGCTGAGATGCACTACATGGAGCAGGTTGGTGTGTCCCCCCCCCCCCCCCCCCCCCCCCTCCCCTCCCCCCCCCACCCACACCCAACCCTCTTCTACACACCACACTTAGACATATAACAGAGTGT
>CM022481.1:23431553-23447289 GCA_011952105.1 Coreoperca whiteheadi | reverse complement strand
CCCCCCCCCCCTATTTTGCCTCATACAACCAAACCTTGTACATACTTGCTTACAAAAGCTGTGGGAAAAAAATGTATTCTGTTTGTCACTATGCAAGATTTTAAAGTAAGCCGTTTCACACTTGAACACACTTTATGATCTGTATATCTGTGTTGGCAACCAACAACATTCCACAATAGTTGCACTGACCAGCATGCTTGCATGCTTGCAGCAACTGCCTGTGATTGGTCGGATAGTTTACCTAGGAACTGGGAGCACACACTTGAATTCACCAGATCAGGAACTATAAACACAGCGTGTCAGTATCACACCTGTACAGGCTTGATTACTTGCTGAAGCCAAAATTATCATTGTGATAATTATATAGTTGTGCATTGTATATTCTTGTTTTCTGTGTTTCTGCAGAATGCCATCGATGAAGCTATAGAGATGTACCAGGAGCTCCACATGTGGGACGACTGCATCGCTGTGGCTGAATCCAAGGCAATAATGAACAGACTAAATTTATGCTTGACAACTTAGCATTTTACCTGAGGGAGATATTGTTCTTGCGGTCTATTGTTGCACACTGTAACCTTTTCTGTGGCGCAGTCCTTTAGCCATTGTCTTCTGTGTCTTCTCACTGTTAATTAAGTCTTGAATGCCTCCGCAAGACGTTCTCCTCAGTGCAGACCTGATCCCTTTCAAAGACTCGAGTTTGGGGTTCACGCTTTTATCCCACACTTTTGACCCGAAACGTCCCCAACATGATGTAGAACGCGTCGGATAACACAAAGAACACATGCTGCCTTATTAGTGAGGCAAATTACTAACATGAATGTGGAAACTGTAAGGGGCCCTGTCGTAAATCCTCCTTTGGACGGATGTCTTTCTCTTTCTCCGTTCGAGAGACGAGTGTGTGGACCTCCTTAGCCACAGAACTCAAAATGGATCATGAATGGGATTAGTATAAGCTCAGCGTTAACCGTCTTTTGAAGAGGGATCAGCCATGTAGTAATGAAAGATCTTGTCCTTGTTTTATGTTGCTTTTATTGCGTTGTTTGTGTTTCGTGCTGTTGTGAATGTATTTTCTTGTCGTGTTTTTTGTACTTCTATAAAGGCCCATAGGGATGGGCATTGCCAGCTAGCGGAGGCTATAAATGTAGTATGTGGCATTTGTCCATGCTATACTGTATAACTGTTCCTATAAGAATAAACCTTAAGTACATAGCCATTTATCAATTTGACAACAATTAAAGGTGCCCTGTGGAGTTTTATTGTAAACCAACAATAGTTATGTTCACATTCAGTGTTTCGCATTGTGTGTATCCTTCAGGTCTAAGAAAAGTGTCGAGCGCATTTCTTTCCTCATGAAACATTTGCAAAGAGGATTTGTTTTGTTTACGTATTTTTAATCCAGCATTCTTTACGGTCATGTCCAGTAGCTTGCAGTCTTCTTCTTACCGGCCTTCCCTGACTCATTGGAGCATATCTGACCAACACTCAGAAAAACAGCTCCGTAGCGCCACTAGAGGTCTAAAACTCCACAGGGAATCTTTAACTGTGACTGGATTTAATATGGCTACAACAAATGATTAAGCTGTATTATATAAGAACATAGCCTATTATATGTTCTCAGAGCCCAAGCAAACGTCTTCAAATTATTCCCAATTAACAGTCCAAAATCCCAAAAATATTCAATGTTCAATAATGTATATAACGGTGAAATATAGTGATTTTCTTTGCTTGGTAAATGGCTTAAAGATGAATAGTTTTTTTAAATTGTTGTCAATTCATTTCCCACTAATTGTTTAAGCACTAGATTTGAAGCTATGTCTAACAACCCCACTCTCAACCCCAATATGACCTTAGGGCCACCCGGAGCTGGACAGCCTGCGGGGGAACTATTACCAGTGGTTAACGGAGACGGGTCAGGACGAGAAGGCCGGCGAGGTGAAGGAGAGCGAGGGAGACTTCCAGGGGGCCATCAACCTCTACCTGAAGGCCGGACTGCCGGCCAAAGCTGCCCGACTGGCCATCAGCCAGCCGGAGATCACCAACAACGGTGACACGGTCGGTCGCATCGCCGCCAGTCTCACCAAGGGAGAGTTTTATGAGAGGGTGAGCGGACTCCAACCATCTCTGTCTTTATGGGAGATTCTTTGGATCCTCGTTTATTGTAGAACTGATCGCCGCTGTCCATGCCTATACTGGTAAATCATATCCTCTCGCCTCCTCTGTGGCCCCTTTTCTTTAACGCTCATCTTCATTTCGGACCCTTCCCTTCTTGCCTCATCTTCCTCCCTCACAGATGCCAGGGGAGGAGAGGTATCAACAGAGGAACAACGTTTCCCTTTGTTTATTCATGTCTTACCCTCTGTCTCCCTCCATCTGTCTGTTATTGCTCTGTGTCTCGTTCCGTAGCTGTTTGTCTGAGAATTCTTCTTCTCCTAGCCATCTGTGTTCGTGTAACAGGTGGGAAAGACGCTTGGAAAGAGAAAACACAACCTCGAAACAAAATTTGTTGCCGTATCCTGATGGTGTAGGGTTTCATCAATTTATGTGTTTGAAGGTTGATATGGGCGGTGGTAATGTGTGATTTCTAATTTGTGCGAGCCAATATGTCCTGCCGACCTTCAGTACATTTCCTGTGTCGTGCAAAGATTGCGCGTTCTACATTTTGTTGTTGACACGTTAGACAAGCCACTGAATTAGCATTTAAACTCCACTGAAACTCATTTTAATGAAGCTAGGGGGGGGGGTTCTGGACAATTAGAGGATGGAAGAGTTAGACAAATTGAAATGAGGATGGAAAAAATAAGAAAATAGTACTGTCCTATAATGGACAATGGACACTACAGTTTTAGACACATTACTCTGCTTTGGAATATTCTCCTACAACACGCTGAAAGCATTTCTGTGGTCAAATATCTCACTCAAAGCACTGCTAACAGTGTAGTTGTGAGAAAGACTGGGTTTGCTAGTTAAAACACCTTGTAACTGCTAGCCAAGTTCCTCTCAGTTGTAGTGAATGGATTACCACAAAGTATGTGGACACCTGACTCCTTGTGTTTAAATCCAAATGGTTCCAAGAAACAATACACTATAAAAAAAACCCTAAAAAGTTTACGTGTTATCTGTATAAAAATAAACTATGTGGACAGCCATATGACATTTGTGATAGTTGAACATCTCTTTCCAAAGCCAGGGGCATTGATCTGCTGCTGCAAACAGCCTCCCCTCTTCTGGGAAGGCTTTCTACAAGATGTTGCTCCCATTCATACATTAGTGAGATCCAACACTGATGTCGGTGCGATCAGGTCTGGCTCCCAGTCAGCAGTGAGGTCAGGGCTCTGTGCAGCCCAGTCGAGTTCTTCCACACCAAACTGGGAAAACCGAGTCTTCATGGGCCTGGCTTTGTGCACGGGGACAATGTTGCCATAAAGTTGAAGTCTGTTGTCAAAAATATAATTGTTGCCGTAGCATTCAGATTTCACAAACGTATGTGGACCACATACGTTTACATTCCTGACCACCCTGACTCAGCAATATTGGAATTTCCTAATATGTAAATTTGTCTTAATAAATTGATGTTCTCTACGTCTTCTGACCAGGCAGGAGATCTGTATGAGAAGATCAGAAACAACCAGAGAGCTTTGGAGTGCTACTGCAAAGGAGGTGCCTTCAGGAAAGGTAACTCAGTGGCATGTACATGGCATGAATATGCTTACACTTTATTATAAATAACCACTAACATGTATCTGTTTGGTCATTTTGTTTTTATTATGCTAGTGGCACGGCCACCACTTTGGGCCAGACTGAAATATCTCAATAACTGTTGGATGGACTGGCACAAAGTCTGCTACACACAATCAAGCCCCCCATCAGGATAAATAGTAATCACTTTCGTGATCCTCTACCTTTTTAATGTAGCGCCACCATTAGGTCAAAATTCAAATGTGTCTAATACTTTGATTTCTAACCAAATCCCTGCAAAACGAATGAAATTCCCATTGGCCTCAGCAGACTTTGTGCTATTGCTGATTAGCAAATGTTAGCATGCTAAACTAAGTTGGTGAGCACGGTAAACCTTGTACCTGCTAAACATCAGCATTTTAGCATTAGCATTTAGCTCAAAGCACAGCCTCACAGTGCAGCTAGCATGGCTATAGACCCTTTGTCTTGTTGTACATTTGACCACGAGTACAAAAGGCACATGCAATCTTAGTCCTGTGACACGTTGTTGGACAACAGGTCGGTGTATGCTGTTGAGTGTAGGTATACAGTAGGTTGGACAAAGTTTCTCCTTCCTGCTTCCTGTAGCGGTGGAGCTGGCTCGCCTTGCCTTCCCTGCTGAGGTGGTGAAACTGGAGGAGGCCTGGGGAGACTACCTCGTCCAGCAGAAGCAGATGGATGCCGCCATCAACCACTTCATTGAAGCAGGGTATGTAATGTAGAGGAGCGAAGAGACAAAGATTTGGGCAGATGGAGAGGAAAGATGACACATAAAAACAGTCCAACAGAGGCGGCCAACAGTTCTTTAAATCATCACCAGGACCATAATAGAGAGATGAGAGGAGATATCTTTAAACATGATTATATTCATTTCCCAAAAATACCAAATGAAGACAGGTAATCAGCGCCCAGATTTTTATTCATTCCAGGTTGAAAAAGCATCAGAATTTTGACTGTGGGAAGCTAAAACTCGTCACAGAAACAAAGGTTTTAAAAATACTACTTCCGCTGATAATTCCTTTTGCCAGTAAAGTTTCAATCCGCACCTCAGTCTTAACTGAATTATTTGATTTAACTTCAATCCCAACCAAAGCTCATTTACTTTACATTCGGCTGTCTCTGCATTTTGTCCTACTGTTATTTCATTCAACGTGTTATGGGTGCACACATTACTCGCATACAAACACACTAAGATTGGTCTGTTGTCTTTCTCCGGTCCCCTCTAAGCTGCTCCCTTAAAGCCATCAAGGCGGCCATCGCAGCGCGTCAGTGGAAGAAAGCCGTCCACATCCTGGAGTTACAGGAGGATTCATCAGCAGGGAAGTACTACGTGAAGATAGCTCAGCACTACGCCTCCATGCAGGACTATGAGGTGAGGGACGAGGTATAGACGGAGCTAAATAACGTTAAGGGGGAGGTGGGGGTAGACAGTTGACCTGTGACCTCCCTTTGATAATTGCTAAACACGGTAACTGCGTGCACGGATTTGTGTTTTAAAAGGAGCAGTTAAGCTGAAACAAAACCGAACCACAGGACCTGGCCTTCGTTCACTGGGAGGCACCCAGTTTTAAACCTGTGGTAGTTTAACAGATGAGCCGTTATCATCATCATCATCATCATCACCATCAACTTTTATTTCAGACTCATGGTCCATTCAGAAGACACAGGCAAAACATGCAACAAACATTAAAAAAAGAGAAAGAAAAACATATACAAATAGATAGAAACAAAAAAGAACTACAATACAGCATTTCTATTAAGACACTTATACCAGTAATATAACTGTGCACCAAAAGATAGATTGTTATTTTCATCTTTCAAATAGTGCGTGGAGTTGTAGCTTGTAGCGGGTGTACTATGAGTATATAAACAGAAACATTAGTTGGTAAAGCTGCACTAATCAATATTTTTATGTGAACAATCCATTAAGTGACTCCATGTAGTGCGAAAGGCGTTGCTCGTAGTGATGAACCCCCAGAGAATTATTGTCGTAATCAATAATAATGATAATAGTGGTGCATAGCAGGAACTTAACTTAGACTTTTCTTAATAGACCCTCTGTTCTTTACTATGATCTTTGTGATATACTTACCTCATTGAGTCTTGCTCCCTGGACACCACACCGGACAGTGAGGTGGAGGCAGCCAGAGGGAGGAAGTAGGCGGTGACATTTAGCCACCGGCAACTCATTTCTGCACATTTTCCAGGGACATATACAACAGTCACCCGTAACAAACACATATGCGCACACAACCTTGTGCACGCACACCCACGCTTTAGTTCAGTCTCCATGGAGCTGTGTGAGCCGCGTTTGCTCGAGGGTGCTTTGGCAATAACGACAAGTTGAATGGTTGCAACAGTAGTTGCCTAAATACCAGAAATGCGGCACTGCTGAAACCGAGAAGAGGGAGAGGAATCTGGTATGAATACAAAGAAAAGAGAACAGGAAGAGAGATGATGATGACGATGATGATGGTGATGGTGAAGCACAGTGTGCTCTGCTTATTCTGATGAGCTCAGCTGAGCCAAACAGCCTCCACGGACTGCCAGCCTCTGAAAATAGCAGGCCATTTGAGTCTGTTTGCTCTATGGGCCTATTCACAGAAAGTAATTAAGATAACAAGCTCTTTGCTTTCCAACTTGTGGAAGTTGCAGGAAAGTATAACTCAGTGCAAACTCAAACACCTGTGATGTCAATATAAAATATTATCACAAAAGAAACAATGACTAAACGTTTTGTTTTTTTGAATCAGAGCGGATGCACAACCGGCACCTACTGTACATTTGCTGCATTGATGCCAGTGTTAGTACAATGCAATATACCTTTTTGCCTTTTATGTAGCAAAAATCTATTCACATTAAAGTGGTGGACGCTTCCCTTTTTGTTCCCTCCAATCTCTCCTAAATTCTTCCGTTAAATGTTACACACCATGGCAACAAATCACACTACTCTTTATGTTGTCATTAGTACGGGTAGCTGTTCCCTAATTCTGTTTTGCAAGTGTTTCCATGTGTTCCTTTTACCCTGCATTTTAATATATTAACGTGCGCTGGTTAAGAAGGTTTTAATCTGTTAAAGTGTGCATTCAGAAACGTAAAGACTCCATGTAGATGGCGTTCGATATTCAGCTTGTGCTTTTCTGTTTTCTTCGTGTTGTGTATTTTGTGTGTTTATGACCTGTAGGTGGCAGAGCATCTGTTTGTAAAAGGAGGTCACATCAAAGATGCTATAGACATGTACACTGCAGCAGGATGCTGGGAGGAGGCTCATAAGGTTAGTATGGACACAAACTACCCAAAAAAGAAAGTAAAACACGGAGAGACCAATGTGCATTTTTGTGACAAATGAATATAGTTGAATTAAAGTTTCCACTAATATAAAATCTGACTAGCTGAAGGCTAAAATGTATAGGTTTTTAATTTCTGACCTTTTCCCAATCTTGTCAAAGTGGAATAAGTGCTAAGAGTTTCCCTTGCAAACAGTAATGCATATTTGATCCCAAATATGTCAGTAATCACACGGACACACAGGTGGATGAGAGTAATTGGATTTTTTTGCTGTTTTTTTTTCAAAGGACATTTTGGCCCCTGACATTGGTCTAGCTATGAGACGGAGGGGTTAAATAAAGCCATTGTCATTGCTTGGTGTGTTTTTGTTCGCAGTTGGCGGTGAAGTGCATGACAGAGGAGGAAGTGATGGCTCTGTACATCAGCCGAGCTCAGGAGCTGGAGAGGGATGGGAAATTCAAGGAGGCTGAGAGGTAAATGGAGATCACTTTATTTCTAGTAATTTGCCGCATCATTGGCTGCTGGAGGCCTGAAAAGTGGAGTGAGGCAAAGTAACATGGCTATGTTTTGAAGTCATCCCTGTCCTCAGCTACGGCGAGGACAAATAATAAAAACAGCATTTGACTGGTGACAGGTGGTAATTTCAGACCCATTTTGGACGTGGCTGTCTTTTCATTTCTTTCTGTCTAGACTTATTTAAAAGTCCTCTCTTAGTTGTTTGACACTTGAACATTAAAAAACAAAACCGTTCAATTACGAACGGTTGCCTGTGTGTGTGTGTGCGTGTGCGTGTGCGTGTGCGCGCGCAGGCTGTTTGCCACAGTGAGGCAGCCTGACCTCGCCATAACCATGTACAAGAAGAACCGGATGTTTGATGATGTTATTCGCCTGGTGGCCAAACATCACCCCGACTTGCTGACAGAGACCCACCTGCACCTGGCCAAGGTACAGCACACTAAGACCAAGACTACAGTGGGAAATGGCAGATAACGGCGTTGCAACACCAGTCTCGATAGCAACAACTGAAGCTGAGGTCCCAAACGTTCAAGCATTAGTATTGGCCGGATAGTCCGACTGCATTGCTGTTTCGTTTCGCTTGATTCGTTCGGCCTAACGCTGTGTCTATGTTTGCTGGGTTGCTTGTGCTTGGTTTGTCTTCCCCAATCAGTCACAAATGACAAATCCATCCCCGAGGGTCATTTTCTCTTGTTGACATTGTTTGTTTCTTTATTTGGAATCGCACGATGACAGCACGTTCACACAGTCGTCTCTTAGTTCGATACCGTCACAGAGTGTTCCATCTTTTCAGCTTTTTGCAGAATAATTATAAAACTAATGTGGAAACGAATAATAACTAATAATAATGCTAAAACGACAGTCCGAGCTAAGCAAAAGAAGGGCTTCTCGGGGAAACGTACCGTTCCCACTTCTTCATTACAAACATTCCATAGATTATATCGTACCAACCCTCTATAGATGGGGTATCCGGCATTAGCCATTTCTTTGTGTAATTGCTTTTCTGGCTCGAGGGTCATTTTCAATCGACACAGAAGCTGCGGGAGCTGATTGCTAGGAGCAGCCAACTTTTAGTCATTTGCATATTTAAACGACATGGAATTATTTCCCCCGTTCAACTTTTTCTAAGCGAGGCGAAGAAATCAAGACGGGTCTACAGTTCACCTACGGACGTCAACATCCTCGAAACTGCTGTAGCACACACAAGATGAGTTAAAATAAAAAAAAGGACTGTGTGTGAAGTTTCTCCTTTGGTCAGGGTTATTAGCGCGCTGCTCAGCGTCTTCAGCAGCAATATTCAGACAGCAATGGATCCGAAAAGCCCTCATAGGCTCAGATAAGGCTCCAGTTCTCAGTTACAACTCAATTGTGATTGTGTTATGAGGGCTGCATCCGAGTCCGTTCTCTCAGCGCACAAATGAGGGTGTTCATAGTTTTTTGGTTGTCCAATTGTCCCTTTAACCCCCTAATAACAATCACCCGGCTACGGATTATCCTCTGAATTCTGCAGTTTTTAAGCCCGTGAATCCAAACGCATTTTTTGATGCACACATTCCGACCACATTCATGTCTAATTGTACAGCCAAGTTGTGTCCCGATATAGTCAAACCTGAGCTCCAGATAGTTGCAGCATAGAAGATTATGAATAAATCCAATAGAGTTTCGTCGTTCAGTGGTTTTTACTTGCTTTTGTCAGCAGTTTTCCCCTTTTTGCTGTGTCACAAACTGAGAAAACGTTACTGCTGAAGGGACATGAATTGTACTTTTATCAGCATCGTTATCGCATCCTACCTCTGATTAGTACCTACATTCATGTACTTTTCTATATAGATAATCAGTGCTGGATTGTGCTGTTTTGTTAGGCCCTGCTGTGCCTGATAATGTTTGGTGTAAATGTTTCTTGTAGGAGTTGGAGGCTGAATCCAGGTTCTCAGAGGCAGAGTACCACTTCATGGAGGCTGAAGAGTGGAAAGCTGCTGTCCACATGTACAGAGTCAATGATATGTGGGAGGAGGCATACAGGGTAGATACGGTCACATTCGTTTTCTTAGCTTGCTAGCTGCCAATCCCATTATAACTCCAAGATATGTAGAGTTTTGTGCTCCAGATGTCTGAGCTGTGGTTGTATATTTTAAAGCCTAAAACCTCGTCCCACACAACAAATGTTTACAGTAGCTACAGTACATCCCCTACAGTCCTGCTATATCCACCTTTAACTTATTTGTGGAAAGTAAATAACACCTGGTGACGTGTCAGTTACACAAAACCATAGCTCAGGTGGTTGAGTTGTTCCAGCCCCTGTACGCATTATTACAAATAAATAAAAGAAAATACACACATTAAAGTGAGGTTGGACACACAGTTACGTGTCGGTGATGTAAAAGATGTTTAAGTGTGGGTTGAACGTACGTGTTTAAAGGACTTTGATGCATAGAATTAGAAAACTTTAACGCCCATCTTAGTGGTAGCAACAAAAAAGACAATGAGGCAGACTACGCGGCTCTAAGTCTAAAACATTTCTCCTAAACGAAAACTGATGCCACCACAATAATGTGGAGATGCCATAATCATATAAAACACATAGTGGCCTCAATAAAGAAATTGGAAAAACCAGGACAAACGACAAATACGCCGTGTTGATATTGCTACATATGTCACTTAACTTGTCACTATAATTATAAATCTAAATCGTATTTAACTTTTTTTATCTGTGTGGCGCTCAATTTTAATATGGTTTACTGGGTAACACTTTAAGTCCCACTATTTAGCATTTGTAAACAGCACAGAAACATTTAATAAATGGTTTGTAACTCACTATAATATGGGTGTAAGCGGCTATATGTCTTTTATTCATGTATTTAACAACAAGTACAACTCCTCCTGTGGGCTCTCATACGTGGAGGCTGGCGTCTAAACAGATAATGAGTGATAATATAGTAAAACGCCGTTGTAATAATATGAAATAAGTCTTCACAGGGTAAGTTATAATCGCTGACAAATACTGTACATTAATAAACACTTAAAAATGTCCTTATCTGCTTACGACTACATTATAGTGTGTTATAAATATGTATTAAATGTTCATAAATGCTTAATAGGAAGTGAAGTGAGTTAAAGTGAATAGTTACAGTTTTCTGAGAGATTAGGTTTCATGGGCGCAGCATTATTACAACTGTGTGTTGACGGTGTTTATTGCTGCTGTTGTGTCGGGAGCACAGTGCAACTTTATAGCTTCTATCCAATGTTTTTTCCCTGGGATTATCTGTGGTAAGAGGTTAGGGAGCCACACCGCTGCAGGACTCCTATGGTGATGCATATATTTACACACATATTTGTGCGTGTGTGTGTGGTTGTGTGTGTGTCAGGTGGCTAAGAGCCACGGAGGTGCTGGTGCCCAGAAGCAGGTGGCCTACCTGTGGGCGAGGAGCCTGGGGGGAGAGGCGGCCGTCAAGCTACTCAACAAGTTTGGCCTCCTGGAGTACGCCATTGAATCGGCTTCGAATAACTTGTGAGCTGCACCACAACAAGAAAGCCCCGGCATGCGCTGCGGTGCATCTTCATTTACTCGCATCATTTGTGACCTCTTTAAAATCTGTAGAGAATCCCTTCATCCGAACGAATATTTATCCTACAGTCAGTTATTGGATTGGTGAAACCTACCTGCTCTTTATTTGCTCCCCAGCGCATTTGACTTTGCCTTTGATTTGGCTCGTCTTTCGTGTAAGGAAAAGATTCCCGAGATCCACCTCAAACATGCCATGTACCTGGAAGATGAGGTAAATCTGCTGCATACAGTAACCTATCTGCTGTCCTTTTTTTCAATCTCCCCTCCACAAACCACATCATCTCAAAAAGCACATGAATACCTGCTACAAAACCACGGGGTGTCCAGTGAAGGTTGGGCAGAGTTACGTGTCTATATTCTTTTATTCGTAACGGTTATGAAATGACGGTCAAACCAAGACCAAGCTTGTAAAAATATGCATTTTCCTTTATTTATATATATGTATGTAAGGGATAGTCGGATCCTATCCGAATGTATCTTTCTTCTAAATTCAACCTGATATATTTTCATCAACTTTGACAAGAGTCCAACATACTTACAGTTTGATGTCGCATTTCTTCTCATGCTCCCTCTCTCCGAGAATGGTCTGGAGTACATGGCTTGGACAGTAACTAGTGCTAATCACGAATTCTGTCCCTGTTTCAACCAGGGCAAGTTTCCTGAGGCTGAGGTCGAGTTCGTCAAAGCAGGAAAACCCAAAGAAGCCGTGTTCATGTGAGTGCTGGAGGGGATGAGGTGCTGCCTACGCCGGCGCAGCGTCGCTGTCCGCTAGTCAGGAGTTGGTAGAATTAAAGAGTACATTTACTCAAGTACTGTACTTCAATACAAACGTTTTACTCTACTACAAATAGTTGACAGCTTAAGTTACTCCACAGATTAAGATTTTACATAGAAAACATACAAAGAGCTGATAAAATATGGTGCTGTGTTATAGGTTAAACCATGCAACAGTTATACGGTTAGAGCTGAAACGGTCAGTTGATTAATCGATTAGTAAATTGGCAGAAAATCAATTAAGAAACTACCTTTTAATGCCATACTGTAGATGGTTCCAGCTTCTCCCGTGTGAGGATTTGCTGCTTTTTCCTTGTAGGGGTGTCTCTTTGGGCTCGGGGTAATTTTGATGGGAATTTCGCACAGTTTTTTTATTTTTTTTTTTTATTTGATCAAAAAAAAAAAAAAAAAAAAAGTAATCTGCAGATTAATCAATAATGAAAATAATCGTTAAACAGTTAGAAATTAGCTTTACCGTAAGCAGCTACAACAGTAAAATGCTGTTTTCAAATTAATGCATGAGTAATTGTTATAATAGTTGAATAGTTATAACAACTATTCAACTATTATATATCATTAGATCAAAGTCACAGGGGACTTTTCTGCATTGTGTACATTTCCCTGATTAGACTTGCATACTTTTACTTAAGTAACATTATCGATGCAGGACTTTTACGTGTAATGAAGTCTTTTTACTTAAGTAAATGATCTGAATACTTCCTCCCCCACTGTTGCAGAAACATCAGGCCAATATTGACCATTGACGGAGGTTCATGTGTATATTCACTTGAACACATGGAGTATTTAACCCAATAGTCTGCAGTAACCTGTTTTTTGTCTTTTGCATATTTTTACCCATTTACTACAAACCCTGCACAGTTAACATTATCGATGACCAAAGCATACCATATGTTTATAAATTGTTTTCCCAACTTCCAGGCAGCCTGTGCTGTCAGTTCATTTCATTGAGCCATGAAACTTGTTGATGAAAGTGGCTGTTCATCAGCTAGTTGGCTCACTAACACCGAAGTGTACAGGGTATCCAGGTTTATTCCATGCTCTCTTTCTACACATAGGATTTTTAACTGCTTCTGAAAACGTCCGTGTTCTTCATATTGCTTTTTGGACGTGTGTGTGTGCGTGTGCGTGTGTGAACCGCTCCAGGTACGTCCACAACAAGGACTGGGCCAGTGCGCAGCGGGTGGCTGAGGGCCACGATCCAGAGAGTGTGTCTGAGGTTCTGGTCGGCCAAGCCAAGTTCTGCTTTGAACAGAAAGATTTCCAGAAGGCTGAAGCCTTCCTGCTCCGAGCGCAGAGACCCGAACTCGCTGTTAAAAATTACAAGGTATCTTACTTCTTCTTCAAGTAAATAGTTGCAAAATCTCCAAAGCAAATACAATTGCTTTACTTACTACTGACATTTTACTTAAGAGACTTGTATAAAATTGCTAATCAAACAATGCACTGATGTTGTCACATTTCTGATTTTTAATCAGAATCCACTTTATTGCCAAGTAGGTTTACACATACTGGTAATTTGCTTTGGGGTTTTGGTGCAAAAACAATACACATAGTACAAATATAAAGAAAGATAAGGCAAGTACTACAGGTCAAGAATCATAAATCTAAAACTGACACTAAGATATTAAAAAATATTGATGAATATTTTAAGAAAATAATAAAGAATATGTACAGTATGGCCGTTATTTAAATGACAGTTTGTGTAAATTCACAGCGTAGACTTTGGCCACCTTCCTTACAGTCGGTTGTTCTTTTACTCATTTCCATGTTTGTTGTCTGCTTGTGTTTACCAGGATGCAGACATGTGGAGCGACGCCATGCGTATCTGTAAGGAGTATCTCCCCAACAAGCTCTCCACGCTCCAAGAGGAGTACGAGAAGGAGACCTCCAAGAAGGGAATCCGGTGAGATTAAGACCCAAAAAAACTGAAGAAATCAATGGGCCTCATTTCGTGTAATGGTCCTTTACGTCTGCGGCGCCTTCCTGCTTAAATAAAACAGTCACTGAAGCTTTCTCTTGTTATAGTTACAACAGTAGCAACAGCAGATGCCGAAAGCCTTGTCAACTTGCCTCATAATTATAGATTTGGTATTGTGGGGAATTATTTTAAGAGTTTTTCTATTACATTTTGTTGTCCTGTTATGTTAATAAGGAACCCCTTAAAAGCCAGAAGGAAACGGCAAAACCCACCATGAAACATTTTATAGGCTCTCAGCATTCAGCCACCGGTAGAATCCATGCACAAAGAGCCGCTTTGATGCTTTATTAAAACACAGCTCGTGTGCGATCCCAATTTGAAACTACCAACGAGGAGTGGCTCGTTAGCCGTGGCAGACCAGCAGCATGCACGCTCCTGTCCTCCCCCCATCGCTTCTCCCTCTTTAATGACTTGTGGGAGAACACATCAAAAGTTAGCGACGGAGGGCGAGGGAGCAAGCGAGAAAACGCTGAATTATTCCTGCAGCATTTAGCAGCTCACGCTCCAGATTAAGTGCAAGGCTTCCCATTTCTTATGTGCATCCACGAGCCATGATCGAAATTTGAGTTTGCTAGCAGATGATGCCTCTTTCGGTTCAAGGATTCACGTGACTTTAATGCTAATGACACGTGGCGGCAATGAAAAAGACAGAGATCAAGATAATATCGATATCCATCGGGATAAAAAAAAAAAAGGGTGAACTGTGGACATGATTCCTGATTGTCATGTGCTACGATATTTAGAAGGTTTTCGAATGGAGAGAGCCATGGAATTGTATTGATTTGTTCCACAGTCTTTGCAGCCCAGCTGGGGTGAAAATAACCACATTTAAGCCCTTTTTGAAAGACCGTGCTATCAATCCAGTAAGGAAGAATCATTTTGTATGGAAAGTCATGGAAAAAATTACCAATATTTTAGATTATTGCTACGGTGGGAACCCTGAACGAATCTGTTTCGTGTTGGCTACGTTGATGCCTGATGACAAAATCGGCATGACGGAATGATTGATCTGAGAGGTACTGACTGTGCGGCGCCTTCCTCTCTCTGTGTGTTTATGGTGCAAACCACAGTGCACATTGAAATAACCCTGCCTCTTAAAACCGTTTTGCACATTTGAATGTTTTGTTCAGTTATCAATCATCTTCTATTTGCTTCAGTTTTTCTTAAATTCTTGCAGGTTGCACTCGCCAGTCACAAGACTATGTTTGGCTGTATGCACGAATAACAACAATCAAATTTTATTCATTTGATTAAAAATTTTAAGTCAAATCAAGATCACTTTTTTTCCTGCTAATTGGCCAAGATGTCACGACTCTATCGTTCAGGTTTTCCAACACGTTTAATGGTGCCTTGTCTTACATTTGATGTTGTGCTTATTTAACCCTCAAATGAGCCTCAAATACAATGAATTTGTTGGTGTGCCTTCTGTGACCTTATATGCGTGTGTGTTTTGTTTGTTTCAGGGGTGTGGAGGGCCTGCTGGAACAGGCCAGGGAGTGGGAGCAGTCCGGTGAGTACTCCCGGGCCGTGGAGTGTTACCTGAAGGTGAAGGACGACTCCAACGCCGCCCTGATGGAGAAGTGCTGGTTGAAGGTAAAAAGATGGGTCCAGTTAGCTCAAATACAGTACCCTTTATTGCCATATAGTGCTGAGAATCAGTCCCTAACTGTTGATAATCGATTAATCGTTTAAAAGGGGTCGTCAGATAATTCACAAAAAAACATTGATATTAAGAGAAAATTATATATATATATATATATATATATATATTTTTTTTTTTTTTTTTTTTTTTTTATACTTATTAATTTTTTTTCCTTTTATATAGTTTTTTTTTTTACTTTTTAATTTTTCTTTTTCATTTTTTAATCTTTTTATTTTTT
>CM022481.1:23416837-23431528 GCA_011952105.1 Coreoperca whiteheadi | reverse complement strand
GACGATGGATTGCGAGTATAAAATAGCTTCACTTTAAGGGGTCACAAGCCAGGCTTTTCTCTTTTTTGATATCATGGTTAGCTGCACATCTTTGGGTTTTGGACTGTTTGTCAGACAAAATCAATGCAATCTGAAAATGTCACCATGTACTACATGGGGAAACTGTGATGGGCATTTTTCATATATTTGGACATTTGTATAGTCCCGTGGATTCACTGATTTGTTAAAATAAATATCAAGAGACTCACTGAAAATATAAATAAACGTTAGTTGAAACCCCATTTATCAATATTAGAAAACCAACAGTCCCATAGAAAATCAGTTCATAAGTCTCAATTATAGCAAAGAATACAGCATTTCTCTAAAATGTTTTAGTTTCAATCCCACGAAGGAGTTTACTTCACATATTTAGATTTTCTATAGAAAACATATGAACCCTTATACCAGATACCTGTTTGTGGTAAGTGTATTACATATTGACAGTTACATACATTACATTTAGCAGACGCTTTTATCCAACGCGATTTACATATAAGAACATTCACAAACCGAAGACGCAGCTTCAGGAGCATTTTTGGGGTTCAAGGATGCTTCGACGCATGGCTGGGGGATCGAACTGTCGACCTTTCGATTGGCAGGCGTCATAATTGTACGCCTGTAGCTTCCGTCAGAGGCAAGTCTTTCAGTTTCAGTCCATAATATGCACGTTACAGTTAACAACGCCATTCTGCCTTTGGAAGGGTTGCTTCTGAAATGCGTTGGTTTGGCAAAGGCCTTATTCTGCGTCCTGCAAGTGCTTCACGTGGCCATTGTGTTTGTGCCCTGTGTGTGTTTCCAGGCGGCCGAGTTGTCCATCAAGTTCCTCGGTGGAGAGCGAGCGGTGGAGGTGATCCAGGTGGTCGGACCGCGACTCACGCAGCTGAGGAAGTATAACGCTGTGGGTGAACACACACCCGCCGTATCTCGGCACAAATCGCCCCTTGTTTTCACTTGTTTAAATCAAGAGGACCAACTGAGCAAACATTTCGCCAGACACGCTCGAGTCGGTGTCATCTTTTTTTTTCAGAGGCGTCACACAAGTGGTGGTAATTCTGCCCGACGTTTCTCCCGTCGTGTTTGTGCTCTCCCGTTTAAGGCTGCCGACCTCTACCTGAACGTGGACCTCATCAAACAGGCAATCGACGTCTTCATTGAGGGCGAGGAGTGGAACAAAGCCAAGAGAGTCGCCAAGGAGATGGAGCCGAGGTTTAAGGACACAGACACACACACACACACACACACACACTTGAACATACCATAGTTGTTATTATAAGCAAAGCAGTGGCAAAGTCAACGTTTTTGTTCAGTTTTTCTCCATAAGCACATGAGCTTGAATAAAAGAGATACCACCTTATTTAAACAGACTTATAACCTCGTAGAACACACAGTGAATCGTCTCCAGTTCAGAGTAACTGGAGTCATCTTTTAATGTCTTTACCCTACATCTCATTCCGCTGATCCCTGGCAGGTACGAGGACTACGTGGACCAGAAATACAAAGAGCACCTGAAGAACCAAGGAAAAGTTGATTCTGTACGTACAATTACTGTTACGTACCGGATCGAAGACACGTGCCGTT
The DNA here is from genome assembly GCA_011952105.1 of Coreoperca whiteheadi. Classification (NCBI taxonomy): domain Eukaryota; kingdom Metazoa; phylum Chordata; class Actinopteri; order Centrarchiformes; family Sinipercidae; genus Coreoperca; species Coreoperca whiteheadi. The sequence goes on along the minus strand of CM022481.1, from coordinate 23,429,911 downwards.
TTCTTGGGGGAATATTGCCACGTTATCAATCGAATAGTTTGAGGCTGTTTGGGGCAAAATTAACCGTCAGCCAAATATGAGGCGTCCTTCACACACTCGAATCCATGTGGTCCGGAAGAATCACTGGTGGTAAACGATCATATTGCGCAGGAAAGTTAATTAACCAGTCGAAAAAGAAACCGAAAAATTCATGCTTCATTGCTGCGGGAGAATTCGTGTTTGAGGCGATGACAGAACAGGAGTCCGTTGCGTACACCTTGCTGAGATTACTTTACGTGATTTACTGGACTTTTGGTTGTTCGAGTCAAAGCTGCAAAGTTTCCTGTTGTGTTTTGCAAATGCCATTTTGACAGAAATGAGCAAAGCGAGATAGGGAACATTACTTAAACTCCTTAAATGGTTTAGTTTCATGTTTCAACTGACGAGCTGTTTTTTAAATGTATTTTTTATGACACTGCGTGTGTGTGTAGCTGGTGGGTGTGGATGTGGTGGCGGCTCTCGACATGTACGCAGAGAGAGGCCAGTGGGAGAAATGTCTGGATACAGCATCGAAACAGGTACTGAATACACAACCAATCAAACAATCAGCCTTACTCTCTTGGTTATTGGATAAAAGGTCAATTTTGTGTGGTTTCGATTACGGACAAGGCATTTAGTTAAAAGACCTCTAGAGCAGTAGGGAGCACATGTATGGGGCAAGTACACAAGTAAGCAGACTGTGAAGTTTTCCTTGAATATAAAAAAGGTTTTAAAACGTTAACATTCTGCATTTCAGTTATACTTAGTTGTTTGGGGGTTTTTTTGGACCCACACAGTAAAGATCATGTAGTCAGGGGTTCTGGTCGTAAAACTACATCTACAGCAGTTGTTCAGTCTTGACATGTCGGCGCTGCTGACTCTCCCTGTTGTGTTCCGTCAGAACTTTAAGATCCTCCATAAGTACGTCGCTCTGTACGCTACACACCTCATCAAGGAGGAAGAGGCCGTGAAGGCTCTGCAGCTCTACATACAGCACGGCGCACCACCTAATCCTCAGGTACTGCACACACACCTTTAACTCCTTATTCGTGGAAAAAGGCTTCCATTCATTTATTATCTTTCACGCCCAGTGGACACCTCCCGTTTGGTATGCCTTTCTCACGCTTCCTGTTCTTCCGGGTTTCTCACGAAACATTATGCTCCAGCGCACGCCTTGCTAAATGCCACTTTATGGCCCGATATCACATGATTAAAGTTGAAATAGCATGGAGAAGGAAACAAAAAAAAATACATTTCACCTTTTTCACTCTCAGAACTTTAACATCTACAAGCGCCTGTTCCTGGACCTGATCAACCTCCCTGACACTGATGGACCAGAGTCTTACCGAATGTGGGCCGACCTCCGCAATTTCCTGCTGCAGCTGGTAAATCACAACATGCCCCAAAGAAAGTGTGCTCAATCTCCAGCCTAGCTCGGCCCATCCACGCTGAAAAGCACCATCTAATGTAGAGTGCAAAGCAGAGTGGGTTCACTCCTGCAGTTGCGCCCGTGTGTTAAGTTCCTCGATATATGGTGTGCTTTTCCCCGACGGTATTCCACAACTGCACTCAGAAGTGTAACTCCACTTTTTGTGTGTGCGTGTGTGTGTGTGCGCGGTTTCAGTGTGAGAACGTGTCCAGGTCAGCCGAGGCCAACTCTCCAGCTCACGAAGACTTTGAGCAGTTGCTGCTGATCGCCCACTACTACGCCACGCGGTCCGCCGCCAAAGGAGTCGAGCAGCTGGTACGCGAAACACGGAGACACTCGGGCAGGATCCTTTACCTTTGACCTGCCCGAGAAAAAAGAGAAGATTTAAATTCAGTTTTTCACAGAAATTGGGCGGCGAAATTCACACGCGCGCAATTGAGTGGGGTCTTTTCGTCTGATTTGTTTCTTGGGTGCGTCCTGAGGGCGGATATGTGGGGAACGATGCATCTCACCACCAGGTCACAATTGACTGGTACATAGTTATAACATATGCATATGCCAAAAGAGGGAAAAAAACAACCGTAAATGACCCTATTTTGTATTGCTCCAGAGCAAACTTACACCTCCGATAGATAATTGATCTTTTTAGAATCAGAGCTTAACTCTCCCCTTTTTCCTCCCCAGCCGGTGGCCGCAGGGTCGCCGTTGACGTCTCTGCTGTGTATTTTCAGATCAGCGCCGCAGCCAAGCTGTCGGTGTCTCTGCTGCGTCACACTGAGCTCATTCCTGCAGACAAGGCTTTCTACGAGGCCGGCCTGGCCTGCAGGGTGGGTCCTCCGACGGGAGAGGAAGAGTCCTTCCGCTTTTTAGATTATCTGATTTATGGAGTCTCTGCACTCATTAACTGGCACAAAATGCTCCTTTCATACTTCAGTTTTAGCGCCGGTCATGGCCTAAAAATATTCTTCCTACCTGGTTTTGTAATTCCTGGTATGTTTCCCTACTGTCTGGCTTAGGTTCTAAAGAAAAAAGCAGCGTCCGATTTGTGAAAGAAATTAGAAATTAATTCTGCTATATTCCTCTAAATGGACTGATTTGTAAAATTCCTAGATATATTTATAGATATATATCAAATAGAAAATCCCTGACTTTCCTCAAAATGTCCTAATATATTCCAGGACTCCCATGACAAACCTAGAAGTCCATTTTTACAATTTTAGAAAATGCTCTGCATCTCTTTGTGCCCCATTAATTTGCCTCCGAAGGCAGTCGGGATAGCTGTAAAACATTTGTAATCTTGCTCTTGAAGTGTGAATTCGACAATATGGGGCATTTTGGGCAAAAACCTGAATGTATATGTCAAGAAGAATTTGTTCTAGATGACCATCCCAATTCCTCTGACTGAGGCATTAACCTGTGTACCAGCTTAACTATACATGCTCTTAATTTTCTTCTCTTTTGAACCTCGCAGGCTGTTGGCTGGGAGAACATGGCCTTCATCTTCCTCAATCACTTTCTGGATCTGTGTGATGTGAGTATGGTGAAAGGTTAATGTCTTGTATCTACCCTGTACTTATACTACGGCCTAGAAATCCAGGATTTTAGTATGTGATTCTAAGTATGTGATCATTTCTCTTCGGTGAAATCTGTTTTATCTGTGTCCATTCCTGACTGGTTGATTTCTATCTCCAGGCGGTGGACGAGGGGACCCTCGACGCCCTGGACCACTCCGACTTCCTGGACACCGACATTCCCTTCGAGGTTCCAGTCCCCGCCAAACTCTGCGTCACCGTAAGACGTCCTTCCACCAAACCACACAACCAAAGGATACGTAAATCCCAATAAACATGACCTCGTTAGGCAGCCATATTATATGAAAGGGGCCACTCTTCATTGTGTGTGGATAACAATCAGATACAATCTCCAGCCTCCCCGCAGTGTAACACAGAACGTACATTCATGCACGTGAGTCACTTTTTGCTTAATGACTATTAGCTGCTGTTCCTCTGTTAGCGTAAAAACCTACAGTAAAAATTACATCTGCCCTGGGATACAATCCTAAAACAAACTTATACATACATTTTATTCTAAAATGAACTGAAAGACATACACAAACAATGCATATTTGAGCCACATAGGGCTTTGGGATCTGAAATCTTACTTTTTTTGTCATATTATTATTTTTACTATACATGTGTGTTAATTTTTGGTAACTCTTTCAACTATTGCTAATGAGCATAAGGCTGTTTACGTAGCAAAAACGCCGGTATTTTTTGGTTACAGCTTCTTAAATATGAGGATTTGCTTCGTTTTTTTAATATTGATACATACCACTGTAAAGTCAGCATATTTAGGTTTTTGGACTCTTGGCTGCAAAAAATTGAAAATTATCAACAGGCTAATCGATAATAAAAATAATTGTTAGTTGCTGCCCTAGTTCCCTGTTAAAGAGAGTCTCAGCTAACTGAATTGTCTTAACTTTTCGCTCGGATCCTGTTTGTGCTGGAGGATGCTGTCCACCTGGATGTTGTGTTTGTGTGTTTCAGGACGCCCAGCGGGAGCAGATCCGTGACTGGGTGCTGATGGTGTCCATGGACAGTCGGTTGGAGCAGGTTCTGCCGCGCGACGAGAGGAACTCGTACGAAGCCTCGCTGGTGGCCGCCAACACCGGCCTGCGCTCCCTGCCCTGTGTCCTCACCGGTAACACACACACACACACACACACACTCGTCAAATCTGGTGAATTCAAAACTGAACAAAGAGCAGAGGTAAAGTATTAAGCTTTTCTGAGGAAATGTAATGCAAAAGGAAAATAGCAAAGACGTGCTTAAAAAGCAAAGAAAAATAAACACTCAGTCTCTGCGGGGGGAAAAAAAAGATGAACGAATGGACAAAAACAAGCACCATCTCAAGCACCAAATACTAGCAAACCTAATCTTGTTGCGATAATACATACAGAGTTTTCATGGTTTACCTGCAGTGGCAGCAGAGGTTAAATGCTTGTCCAATAGGCTGGATACACCCAAGCACACAAGGTCACAAAGAGGGGTGCGTATGGCTCTTCTTAGCCATCCTTCTCCGAACAAGCAAGAAACTGAGACACCCCAAGGCCTTCTAATTTTTCTGAACCCCCTCTGATGTCTCAGTGCCGCCTTTTTGAGTTTTTCAGCAGACGACTTACTGTCACAGGGAATCAGCAATGTACGTACATGTACATACGCAGTCATGTTGCACCACGCCTGTGCATTCAAAACAAAGCATAATCCACTGTACTACACAAAACATGTTTGATAGCTTCTTTTTTTTGTAATGATATAAAGCGAAGTTTTCCTATTTAAAAAAAAGTAATCCTATTCAACTGTAGAGTTGCAGGATGGGGGTGCTTGAGAGAGCACTATTGTTCGTATTTTTGCCGTTCATTCACTTCTTTTTTTTCTTTCTTTTCTCTATATGTGCTTTTAGTTTGAATTTGTTTTTTTTTATATCTAAGTCTGTGTTTATGGAAACCCCCCCCCCCCCGACCAAACAGGATGTTTAATGGCTCTCCGTTTGAATGTGAAATATGTGACCTTAAAAAAATAAAAATAAGACATTCACCGGCAACGGCAACGCACCATCGGCACTCGGCTGCTACCGCGAGTGAGCACAGCCCTCGCTCCCTGCCTGCAGGTTACCCCGTGCTGAGGAATAAGGTCGAGTTCGCGTCTGTGGGGAAAGCAGCCAACAAGGAAGACTGGAACAAATTCCTCATGGCCACAAAGGTGAGCGCACGCAGAGAGGCAGGAGGGTTTCTGCAATAATAATACTAATCTCTAAGCTGGAGTGTCCCATGCCACTGTACCTCCATAAGAACATTTTTATTCGGATAATCCCAATAACACCTTCTATAGTGTACGCAGGAGCAGTTGGTTCCTGCAGAGACTTTAAATACAGGATGAAATGAGAGAAAGTGTCCAGAATGTAACTAAATACATGCTGTCCTTAAAGTATACCTTGTTTTTTTGGGGGGTTTTTTGTACTTTTACTTTACTTGAGTCTTTTCTTTTCCTGCCACGTTTGTGCTTGCACCTGTCAGCTGACAGCTTTAGGTACACATGAAGGTTCTTGCACACAAAACGGATGAAGAGCTTATAAAATACGATGTAACGTTATAAATTAAACCAACCAACAGTTTATGACAAGTGCAGCTGAAACGATTAGCCCGTTAGTCAAGTTGTCGGTGGACAGAAAATGAATCGGAAGCTATTGCTAATCGTTTAAGTAAGTTTTCATGCAAAAGCATTTTCACGGTTCCCGCTTCACAGATGGGAAGATTTGCTGCTTTTCTCTTTTAGTTGTCTCAATAATTCTTTTAAAATTTCCAATAATATTGGGGTTTGGACTGTTGGTGGGACTAAACAATGCGTTGCGAAGGCGTCCCTTTGGGCTCGGGGTCCCTGTGACGGCGTTTCTCACTCGCATTTGCAGAATTTCTGACAAACCACACTATCAATCCGTTAAAATAATCAGCTTGATTAATCCAGAATGAAAATAATCTTTAGCTGCAGTGCGACACTAAATAGTTCAGAATGAGCGCCACCTCGACCAACCGCAACAGTAAAATCCTGCTTTTCCATGTATGCACGAGGAATAATAATCCAATGATATAATGGTCTCACAGTCATAGGGGACATTCTTCTGCTTTGAGTATCTTTACTTTTAATACTTTTAGTACATTATCCTGGTTATACTTATATACCTTTACTTTCAGTGCAGGACTTTTACTCATAACACAGTATTTTCAGTGTGGTATTACTACTTTCACTTAAGCAAAAGCTCTGGATCTTTCCTCCGCCGCTGGAAGGGTCTCTCACTGTAAAAGGTCTCGAACATCAACGTTATAAATAGGTTTCTTAATATTTAGAATCGCGATTTCCCACATATGAACACGTGTAACTGACAGACATAATTGATTCATGGTAGATTCAGACCTTTGATGACACTATCTCACACACACACACACCAAAAGCCAGACTCGTTTCACCGAGTTTCATCATCTCGCAGATTTTCAGTGAATCTGCAGAGTCGACTAATCATCGTCATTATTTCACATCTAAACGAAGCGCACGCACAGACACACACACTCACACACACACGCACACACACACACCTATATACCCTCCATGTGCAGTAGTGACAGCACAAGTTGAATCTGTTTTGTGATTGGTCGTTGTCCATCTTCCCCCGCAGACCACTCACAGTCCAGAGTGTCAGGACGTCCTGAAGTTCATCAGCCAGTGGTGCGGCGGCCTGCCGGCGTCTGGATTCTCCTTCCACTGATAGACACACACGCGCACAAACTCTCTCTCTCTCACACACACACACACACACACACACACACACACTATCTCGCGATCTCTCGTTTTGTTACACTCTTCCATTTTTGCTGCAAGACTGGAAATCCTTCATCCATCTCTCCGTTCTCTTCCACCTCTCTTCTTCTTCTTCTTCTTCCCCCATTGCCCTGACGTTTGTATCATGTGTCCAAAAAACCCCAACCCTTTTTTTTTTTTTTTTTTTTTTTTAAATGCCTGAATAGACACCGACATTTTTTTTCCCACAATTTATTTATTTATTCAACTTTTCATTCGTATTTTCTGTAAATTTTATCACCTTTCATGGCGGCCAAAAATGCTGTTTTTGAAGCCTTCTCCCTCCTTCACCACAGGTATGTAATCCTGTGGAAAATACCTTTTATTTTGAAATCTTTTTGTTTCATCTAAAAAGAAAAAGAAACTGATCCACATATTCCACTATGTGAAATATGAGTGTAACTGGATAAACCCACACAGATTTGTTGAAATGTCACTGTGGACCTCGATTCAACCTGGGGATTTCTATAATTTTTTTCACTCGCAGGATGCTCCAAGCGATTGTTCTACATTTTGAGAAATAGGCTCGTTCGCTCTCTTTGCCGAGCGTTAGAAGAGAGCATTGATACAACTCTCATCTCTGTAACATTAATATGAAGCTAATGCCAGGAGACGGTTAGCTTAGCTTAGCACAAAGACTGGAAACAGGGAAGCAGCTAGCTTGGCTCTGAGCAAAGATAAAACAGTCCGGTATCTCTAACGCTCACTAATTAAGATGTTATACCTTGTTTGTTTAATCTGTATAAAAATGACAAATTGTGGATTTATGTGCCGGACTATTTCTTAAACCGTTGGCAGTGACCACAGGACTTCAGGAAGTCTCTGATCCCGGCCTACAAATACAGTAGATTTAGCAGATTTGGCTTTCCCAGCCTTAATGCTAAGCTAACCGGCTGCTGGCTTTAGCATACAGAAATGAGAGTGGCATCGATCTTCTCATCTAACTCCTCGCAAGAAAGCAAAAGTGCGTTCCCCCCCAAATGTTTTACTCTGAAGTGCTTTTTGGTTGAAGCCTTGTTACGGGACAGGCAGTGCTGTATATTTTTGTTACCGTCAGCAAGTCCCATGAAAAGACCGAAACCAACAATGTGTGTTAGTTCATCTCTTAACACTTTCCGATGTCCCGAGTCTGTCTGTCTGTCTGTCTGCGCTCGTTGGTTCCTGCTGAAGACATAAATGTTTAAAAACAGCTCACAAATATATACGGTTTCATATTTTTCAAAAAGATTCAGCAATTTCCTAAAACAGCTGAGGAACTGCATTTAGCAAACGTTACTCAAAAAGGAGGAAATGGGGCATTCGTTGGGGACTATTTCCAGCGGCGGATTAATCCACAATTGGTGCGCTAGTGAGTGTTTGCGGCAGCAGGACGGTGTGTTGTGTGGGACGGAGTCAAAACGAACTACAGTGTGTGTGTGTATGTGTGTGTGTGTGTGTGTGTTCATGGTAACGGAGGCTCATCGATGTGTTTTTAATAGTTTTTGGACATCGGAGCTCTATGGCTCAGAGGAGGAGGATCCATCAGGCCTTTGGATACACACCCGATACTTGTTAGCAGATACGTTCCCCGTTGGTTTCGGTCTCTTAAAGAAAAAAAAAAAAAGAAATGTTTTTGTTCTTCCGACTGGTCGGTTTATCCCGAGCCGTCACCATGGAAACACATTCCCCCACTCTGCTGTATCGCCCGTCTCCCTTGTCTGTCTTTCCCACTCCTCTTCTTCGCTCATCAGAAGGACTTTTCTCTCAGGATGGCATCGCTGAATCAAAGCCGACGGTTTCTGTCAAGATTTGAACCAAACAGTTCCTACTCCCGCCGATATTATGATGCCTGAATGCGCTCGACCGGCGGTCAGATGGATTATTTAACGTGCACAGTCCAAACCGAGCTGTTGTCTCTTTGCATGTGTGTTTCAGAAGCCGACGTCTCTGGCAATGCCTTTTTCTTGTGCGTTTGATATGGAAATGTGTTTTGTTCACTAAAGTGAAAAATAAAAGATAGTTTTCAAGCATTTAGTGCTGCTTTCAATCCCCTTGTGTCCCAGTCGTTTCGTAACGTTTGTTCAGTTGGTAAGACAAGTAACACACCTTGTTGTCAGTATGTGAGGAAGCTCGATAAATCGTTCCCTCAAATTACAAATTGTTTCCTGGAATTACTAAAGTTAATCGTAGTAAAAACTATTGCCAGTTAGGAGATCAACAAAAATCACCCTGCAATTTTTTTTTAGCAACGTCTTTTTCAAACACCAATATTACAGAATATATTCAACGTATGAAACTATTTTTTTTCTCACCCCACCCATAAGGAGAGGAGGAATTCAGCCTATAACAGTAAATGTATTACTATAATGTAGATTTCTAGAGTTGTATGTATCTAATCCAGTTTTTTGTTTGTGGGATTAAATCCAACAGCATTTCGAGGCAGCTATAAAGCTAAATAACATGAAACCATCATCGACGTCGTGGTTATTGTAGCGTCAACCGCCTTTTGTCTGATGGGGAATCTTTATTGCCGGTGCCTCCCTGTGTGAGTGTCCTCTCAGTGGAAGAATAGGGATCCAGGTAGGGTCCGAAAAAAGGGCGGCGCCTTCCCAGCTGGTTTCCTCTCAGCGCTCACCTGGAATAAACCAGGGCGACGTGTTGCATTCCACCGCCCACCATCTTCCTTGCAAATAACTAACTTTATTTAATCAAATCCACCTGGTTTCATGTTGCTTCCCCTGCTGGGTCGTAAACAATCATGAGTCCGACAGTGTTAAAGGAGTGCAGTGCTAAATCGGATGGCGTGCTGTTTGAACCCTGATATGTAGTCCAATATTAGGGGTACCCTGTGGGGTTTTCGACCACTCACTATGGAGAAATGGTTTTGTGAACTGGGTTCTGCACCTTTTTAAAGTGGCTAATATCATGTAAGCAGCTCCCTTTGTCTTTACAGTGCTTTATGGTGAGCTTCAGCTCATTGTTTTGGTTGACCGGCACACAACTTTAACTGTTTCGGGTCAGTCTCGCCGCTCGCGTGGCGTTGTTTTCGGCCACCGGGAGGCAGCTGCTCTCAGAGAAAAGCTCTGATAAACCCACCGCACACTACCTGCTCAGCAGCACACAGCAGACCGACACAGTTAGCGACGGGCTGGTGAACATTGCTGAGCATTAAGTAGCTAAAGAGCCAGATGTTTCCCTCAGGGGGTTGGTGGAGACCAAAAACAGAGCGAGAAGAGAGAGACTATTGGAGTTACAGTCACCATGTGGACACAAACACGAATCCAAATGAATGATGATGTTGCTCTGCAACTTCTGGAATGCGTAAATAAGCAAGTGTTTGCAAACAAGCTCCTCATATCAATTTAAAAGGCGGCGATATGTCAGTTTTATGTTCCCAACGTTTTTCCGCTGCCAAAAAAAAAAAAGTTACGTGCACGCAAACACTTGCAGAACCTGGAGTGCTGCGAAGAAAAAGATACAAGCTCGGATGTTAAGTGAAAAGATCAGTGCCGTTCATTTCAAAATGCGACCAGTTTGACACAAAGTGCAGACTGACTTGTTGTTCACATGTGCAGCACTAAAGGAGAAGCTGAACGTGGCTGTTGGAAGAGGACCAACAAGGCTGGAATCTAACCAGGACCAGGTTAGTCTGGAGATGGCCTTCTGGATGGAAAACAGTTGAGTTTTGTTTACTTGTATTGTAAGAAATCTATATGTGTACTGTATATGTAAGACGTTCATGCATTCATGTATACCACGGGTGTCCTCGAAGTCCTTGTGCATGAAGCGATAAGTAACAACTAACTAGCTATTCACCCCAGGTGAAAAAGCAAAAATTAAAACAAGTGTCCATAGAAATATGTATATTAATAATAACAAAGGGTTCCTCGCCTACCAAGAGCCACCTTTGGCCTTTTATCAGTATTGAACAATGGCTGCAATCGTTCCCTAACCCTAATATGAATACGTGTAGAATATTCATAGTTATCAATCTGTTTAAACAAGAAGAAAGACAACAAATAGTTTGACTGACTTGTTTATTTCATTGTTCTCACAAGACACTTTTATGCATGACGTCGTTGATAGGAAAAAGAAAAGAAAAGGACAGGGCACATACAGAAGACATACGTACGTACATTATCAGTTCACAACTCCGGTGCCGTACTTCATTTTCAATTGTGAATAATTCAACATCATTCTCATTATCCTCCATAATCAATACATTATATCAGAAAAAAAATTAATACAGAAGTATAAAAGTTGTAAATAAACATCGGGGGAGGGGGGGGGATGTAGCACATTGATCTGGTTATTTTATTTAATTAAATCAAATGTGGACATGTCATCAGGTTTGTACAATCGACCGGGCACAAACTGAAACGTAATTTACTCAAATGTGTCGATTGGATTGCCTTGCTCTGCCCTCCTTCTGTGTCCGTCATCTGCTCCACACTTTTCAGTCGTCGTGTCCAACATCTTATGAGCTACAGAAGTCACGCTTAATACACTAAATGGTCCCGCCGGGTCACGGGGGAACCCCCAATAGATGTTTTAAAATTCGCTCTAGACGGAAGGTTTTAAGTACACGTTCACAGACGTGTCAGAGAAACGTGTTTTTTTTGTTGTTGTTTTGTTTTGTTTTGTTTTGTAATCCCCCAAAACCTTTTAGCTGCAAGGCTAAGATGCCATTTGTAAACGTCACAGTACAAATACAACCAACCTTTACAGATAGATTTTTTCACAACACTTGAGTCGGTCTGTCCATGCGCAGCCACCGTTTCGACCGCACACACGTTACAGCGTACCGCACATGCCACCTTCTTTCCCAGCGGAGCTACTGTACGTCCGCGATCAATACAAAAGCCTGTGTGTTTGGGGAATAAAGCATTAGTAAGCGATAGCTCAGGAGATTTCCTGGTCTGCTGTGCTCTACGGGCTCAATGTCCCCTGATGCTGAACATACTCGCCGACACCGTTCAGTTTTACTGACTTCAGCCCAGATCTGGGCCTGCCACGACGACTGCCTCAGTTTGGGCGACACGCTGTGCCAGAAATAATGAATAAAAGATGTTCTTGTCATTTTGAGACCCGTCTATGCCACTGATATAATGAGAGGCACAATAACGCGGGGACACCGTTTTTAATGCACTTAAAATTCTTGAGGAAAAAAAATATTCAAACGTCCCGAAGGGAAACGTAAAAAAAAAAAAAAAAAATCAAACCACAAAAACATTTAGCTCAGGGGTAGATTAGGGAGTCGTTCATTCATTAGTTCTGGCATCATGTCTGCTAACATGTTGGTGACATTCTTATGTTAAAAAAAACCCCCAAAAACAACAACAGGCATGTAAACACAATGGGCAATAAATGACCGAGGCCGTGTCCACGTGCGATAAGTCGATATCGCGGCAGGCGATGGTTACATACCGCGTATGTTTCGTACGTTAAGCCGACGTACGGGCCTACCCACCCACGAGTGCTTTATAGTCACTTTCGCATTGGGTTGAGCGATCTGTCACAAGAGAACACGGGACTGGAAGACACAGACGTTACGCTAAAAACACAGTTCTTTTATTATTGGCTCTCATCTGATCAAGCCCTCAGTTTAAGGCCTTCCTGTGAATAGAATCCTACACACTGTATTCCCCTCGTTGTCTCTACTCAAGCTGTTACTCTATAATCTCTTGTATGTTGTCTTATATTGTCTTTTATATCATTTTTCTTGCAGAAAAAGAAAGGAATCTGGATGGCTAAATGACAAAAGGCAGCCCCACTGCGCTGCACTAAGAAGATTTAAAAAACTTTAGGCACCGCCGTAGACGAACTTCACATCACGAACAGTGCGTACTGTTTTTTTTTTGTCCTACGTACGTGGAAGCGTTAGATGTAACTGTGCTGGACTATGTGCAATTATTTATCAGCCAACCAAGCAGGGTGCTGTGTCTGCTGACATTTCGCATTGCAATATCTGCAGCCCCCCCCCTTTGGGATCAAACGCCACGGGATCGGTCTACGGTGTTGCGATTGGTCGTATCTGCAGGGAAAAAGACGAGTTTCAGGTTTCAGCGACGAGGTTTTCTGACTGTGACGTTTTTCCTGCTTCTACGCCGCCTGTGAGCGCCACCCGGGCCAGGAAAACCCACATTTTGTCACAAGGGTTGGCGCCTGCCTGGCGGGTCGAACCAAATGGGAAACGCTGGCTCTGATAGGCTGAGACGCCTGTCAATCAAGCAAATG